>JANHGL010024797.1:0-39195 GCA_024611195.1 Ceyx melanurus | reverse complement strand
ACCAAAACGGCCCTGCCCTGCTCCTGCTGGCCCCGGTGCTGCCTACCCAGCCCCGGCTCCTGGCTCAGGGCTCAGGCGAATCGTGGCTCCACCAGCCTACGGCTCCCAGCAGGGCTCTCCCCTAAAACTGCAACGACCACCCAACTGCCAAGTGTCAGTCACAAATGGAAATATAGCAAATAACACGGTGTCTTTTATTTTAGCAGTGGTTTTAGCACTGGTTTCTCATATCAAGCAACAGAGTCGCTGGGACACAGTCCTCACACCCCCTTGCCATTAAGGAACCATCAGATGGCTGTTCACATCACTTTTTCTTCATTGGCCAGTATTTATCTCCACAAGCAAACCCACTTGTCACAGCTTCACCCCAACTTCAGCAGCTTCCACTAAAACATCTACTTCTATAGTTAAATGCAGAAAATTTACTTTGTTTTTCTCCTTTTATTACCTCTTTTGTTACTGTTCAATGTAAGAGAGTAGCCTTTATGACATTTACCCTGAAAATTCTGCTCCCTACATAGCCATGAATCCAACCACAAATGAGGATCTCAGGCACCCCAACCATGAGCCCTGATCTCACACACCAGCTCCTCTCTGCCATCAGCCCTCTCCCTGCACAGCCAACACATCCTGAAGAAAAACCAGACATTCACCTTTTCAACCATTACCCCTATGGCTTAAACAGATTAAAATCCACATCCATAAAGGATCTCCAACGATCTGCAATTAAAGGTAGTATGGATAGGGTATGGATTTACTCCTAAAATGTATTCTGTGTATAATAAAAATGTGGCTTTAAGGTTGTTAAAATGTTATTTTTATAGTGCTCAGAAACTAGCTTTTGGTTTTCCATGAGTTATTTTGAAGGTCAGAACCTAAGCCAAACACATCTTTGAAGATGAAATAGACAGATGTTTAAAAGTTTTGAACTTGAGTGGTAAGTTACCAGGAAACAAACAGTTTACAATCCAAGTACTGAGCACCCATACAGGGCCTTCACTGCAACAGAACAAAGCCATAGAATTAGAAGAAAACCAAAACACTCACAATGCATGAAGAGAAAACTGCTTCAAGCTTTCAAAAAAAAAAAAAACTTTAAAAGACTTCTTTCCTCTCTTCAGCAGACAAAAAACACAGATAACTTATCTTCTGGGTTTCTAAGAGTCATAGGCACAGAAAGAGGATTCCTCACTTCCCTACTGCAAGACATGCACAAGTCTCAGCCTCTCTGACCTCAAGTTTCACAGCAACAGATTCTTCTGGACAAGCCTGGAAAATACTTATTTTACATGGCAACCCAAACACCAAATTCTCCCCTCTTGGCTGGAGTAGCACAATTGTCAGAACAGATAAACAAGAACTACACTGTGATGGAGACAGTCAACTGTAAATAACAGCTTTTCATACTGCAAGTGTTCTCTGAAGACAGGTAAGATTAGGACAACACAAGTTACACAAAAAAAAAAAAAAAACAACCTACCAACCAACAACAAAAACCAACTAACACCACAAATAACACCCACCAAAGGAATGACCACAGGAGGTACTTGGAGGTAACCACTGCTTTTGGCCCAAAGTACCACTGCAGCAACTAGAAAACTAGAACAAGCCAGTCAGCTGCCTAATGAGCCTTCCCCATTTCTTGCTTTCCATGCTAGTTTGAATAATCTTTGATTTTCAGAAAACTGGAACAATCTCCTCCTGTTCTCACTGGTTACACCCACCAGTACACCCAGAGTAAACCAGTCACATTCTGAAGAACTTCAGAGAAGTGGGCATCTGTCACAGGCACTAATGACTACCTGTTAATAGTCCAGGATTAAGAAAAATCAAGCTTCTGGAGAATCACAGAATGGTTGAGGCTGGCAGGGACCTCTGCAGGTCACTGGGTCAAACACCCCTGGCTCAAGCAGGGACAACAGAGCCAGATGCCCAAGCTTGACTGCAGGTGGCTTCCAAGTACCTCCAAGGACAGACTCCACAACCTGTCTGGGAGCTTGTGCCACTGCTCAGGCACCCTCATAAGAAAACAGTGAGAAGTGAGCAGTAAACATCCTTGTTACTTATTTTTGTTTAAAGGAAAAAAAAATAAAGCTTGAACATTACCCTTGGTAACATCACCAATTTAGGAGCTGGGCAAAAACCTACACTCCTGACTTTGAGAGGAAAAAAGACCACAGGTAAATACAAGGAACATTCCATTTTATTTCAAAGAAATCAACACTATGCAAATAAACCTTGAAATTCAATTTTTTTTTTCCTCAATAAAAACTTCCTCAGGGATGTTTTGGCTTAGAATTTGAGTCATTTCACTTCTCTTCCAGAGCCCCATTAGATTACTCAGCTTTCTTAGATGAACCAAGCATCACAGCACAGCTTTGTGGCACAGAAGACATTGCCACTTCTAGTTCGTGTAATATTCTTGCACTTTGAGACCCTTTACTCATTTTTTTTCCTGTGAAAAGGAGCATTAGAGTCTGACATCTTCAAAAACAGCAACAATCCTGTCACAGGACCCTCCTATACATGGGGAGGTAAGGGAAGAAGAGAGGAACAGTAACTTTTACATCAATTTTCCAGTTCAATTGTTTAATCAGGAGCATTCGCCTCTTGAACTCCTATAATCACTGCTTAACTTGCCTATGGAAACTCAATTGAAAGTGAGGAGGAGGAATGGGAAAGTACTTTGTATTTTTAGCCTTGCATATTGTATTTGAGAAGGGAAGTTAAGTTGTCCAAGTCTTCATCTAGTCTTTTCTCCTAATGGTTCTAACAGGTAAAAACAAGGAAAATAAGCACTATACAAACAACCAGCTTGCACCAGCTTTTCAGTCATTCTAGATCTCAAATTTCAAACTGCATTTTCTAAAACAAAAGCTATTTCATTCTCAGTGTCCATCATTACATACCTCACTTCATTGACAATCTTGATTTTTATGCAATTCCACTCAGTTTAACCTGTTTAATGGAGGGAAATCCTCTCCAAACCAATCATGGATTGCACAGTAGAGCACCAGAAAGACAGACATAGCAAGGAAAAAGGCTGGTTTCAATCTATCCTTTATTCCAGTATGTAAAGAATTCAAATGTAAGATGCAGACTGAAACAAATTGCAAATGTCTGCACAGCTTAAGATGGGCACAGGAGGAGAACAGGGAAAGATGTTTAGCACCAATCCCAGCAACCTGGAACTTGACAGAATGCTGGTAGGATCTCATCTTCTCTCTACACTTACTGGTGGGAAAAGGGAGAAGGAGATGAACAAAGAGTATCTTAACCTCTCAAGTGCCCACAAATAAAAGCTGTCCTGAAAATGCATTTTAAGGATGTTGTGGTTGTGCAGCCCTAGAGATACCTGACCCTCAGACTTCTACTACTTGAAAACTCAAATGCAGAGACATTCAGAAGTTCTTATGCTGTTTAACCCTGAGCTGCTTACACTGCCTGGAGCAGCAAGCTTAAGGATTCATGTTTCCAGACAAGTCTCATTTTACCAAGGAAGGTTTTTATTATTCTGGAAGTGTTCTGACAAATTTTTAGTTGCTACTCTGGAAAGCATCACCAAAATCTTACCATGTTTCTTTCCCATTATGATTAACACAGGTAAAATAATTCTGGATGACCAATATTCAAAATTAATATGACAAATATCCAAATAAAGACCAGAACATGAAAAAAATAATTAACTCTTCAGCTGAAAAGCCCAACAAAGTACAAATGGCAACAACAAGCCTGAAGGGACAACAGATGTCATACAAGAAAGTCAAAAAGTATAATTACTAAGGAACTCATTTCTCCTCCCCAGTACATTTGTGTTCAGCAGAATGACAATTACACTAATTCCAACACATTAAGACATTTCCTACTATAGGTGCTCACACAGCACCTAGAGGCTGTTTTTTACTTTATAAGAGAACATATGTTTGGTAATAGTTTCTTACAGCTATTCAGTAAGGAAAAGGGAGATTTCTTGTTAAGAGACCATAAGAATTGTCAGGTGATATTCCCCATTTGAATTTCTCCAGCAACTTTGAAGAATATAAACGTAGCAGTACAGAATGCTTTGCTATGAAGCTAGCACCAGTAACAAGTGAGGAACTTGCTCTGCTCACTGGTTGTCTAAAAGGTTTCAGGTGTCTTGAGTGACTCAGCACAGGGATCTTTGCAGACTAAAGGACTCCCGAGGACAGCACATAAACAAGAACTGTGCTGACAACTCCTCTCTCTGTTACAAGTCACAAGCAAAATCTGGAAAGGCTTAAAAGGTGGTCTCAGGCAGCTATCATTCCTGCAAAGCTAAGGTAAAGCTTGCACCATATATCCAGGAAACACTGTGGAAGACACTTCTCTTCCAGGCAGTGACACAACCCTGTGCCAGAAACTCCCAAGTTGCTACTTAATGTAATTTTTTTTTCCCCAAATGAAAGCAAGCAAAGCTTATTTTTGCTCTGCCAGTTCTCATTAAGAACACAGATATTTTCCAGAAATCTAAGTAATTTTTAATGCTTTCTAATGCTACAAGGATTTCAACATATACTTACACATTATTTACCAAGACTTCATGTTTTAACACCAGTGGTGCCGAGTATTTGACCACCATTCTGCTTTGACACCTTGACTGCTTGCAAGGTAGCTAAACATCATTTATACCCAGCCCTGACCTGTGGGGGAAGCCTGGGAAACATTTCTGCACTCTTGGCACAGTCAAAGTGCACATGAAGCCCATTGTTTTCATGTGACAAACAGAAGTCTTAGTAACCTTGATATCTGTTCAACCAGAGGCTGAGGCATCAAATGCCACCAACATCTTTAGGAGAGAACTGGAGGAACTAGAAGAACTGGAATTCCAGCAGGTAGGAGGTTGAGATTGATTTTCCTTCACCACCTCTTTCCTCAGAGAATCCTCCCAGACTGTGGGGATTTTCAGATTAAAAGCAGCACTTTTCATCACAACAAGTGTATTTTGAAGTTTACATTTGTATTCCACAAAATACAAATCTTAAAAATTCAGCCACAAAACATTCCCAGCAACTTTCAGCAGATTTCTGTGTCAGCATCTTTTCCCAAATGATTTCACAGGGGTTGCCATCCTGACAGTGGAGTGAGAGGAGGCAGCTGAAACCAGTTAACTACAGAATTTAATAGTTACACAGTGTAAGTAACAGAATCCAGAAATTTTAAACAGGAACTAAGAAAAACTAAATGAAAGCTAAAAGAACTTGATGGAAAAAACCATGATAGATTCTTTGAGTATTGGCTAAAGACATGTACCAATAAACATCAGAGCTGTGCCTGCCAAGTTGGAAATGAATGACCAAAATCATTCAGCTAGAGACCAAAACCAAAATGTCTTTATTTAGTAGACCATTGAAGAGGACATCTCTCCAGGATGCAGTACAGCCACTGACTGGAGTGACTCCTCTGCCAAAGAGAACTCCAGCTCTCTTCTCCAGTGTCTGAGAAGACCCAAACCACAGTGTCATAGTAGTTTGGGGTCCATACTCAAACGTTCCTCTTGACATCTCTGCATGAAAGGAACTCTGCAATTATCCAAGAGCCATGATGGACTCCTTGCAGACATGCATCCTCTCAACTGGGATAAAAAAAAAGGATCCCAGGTGAAAAAAAGTGAGAAGGAACTATTTAATTATCCAGTACAAGATGGATTCCAGTGAGCACAACACCATGAGATTCATTTATTGCCCAGCAGTTAAGGTATTGTTTCAAATCACTTAGGAGCACACAACTGCCTCCTCCACAGCTAGGAATCACTCCTGCATATTTCACATAGAAATAGTAAATTAGAAAAACACTCCCTCCAAATTCTGTAACAGAACACAAACCAATTTCTTAAAATGAGGAAAAGCTTGACAGACTATCAGAGAAAATGAACTGCCTGCTAGATGAAATAATTACAGCCTCCAGCTGTCAGATGTATGTGAGTGCCCTGCTGCTGCCCTTCCCTCCTTTGCAGGGAGAAACCATAGCACACAAATAAAATTACCCCAGGATTATGTCTGAGCTCTTACTAAAAAAAGGACACTAAAGCATCCGACCCACATCTTGATGGGAGAAGGGACAAAACGCAGACACAGCAAAAATGACTGTCCCAGTGCTACCCCTTTCCCCCATGTTCCCTCTGTTGTTCCATTCACTAGCCCAGCCCTTGCTTGTTGGTTCTTAGATGCTCCACTCCCTCCACCTACCAAGTTTCCCAGAGTTTCCAAAGCCACCTGCAACAACATGCAAGCTGTGGGATTTTTAACACCATGAGTCTCCCTCTAATAATTTACTTTTGGATCAGAAAGAATCTTTCCTGCTAGACTGGAATGACAGGAAGATAAATAGATATTTTCCAGCTTCTTTGTAGCTTGGCAGAAGATTAGAATAACTAGCATAAGTATAAAGAAAGATTTGGAATCTGTGATTGTGTTTCTGGCAGAAAGAAACTATAAAGATGGTTCCCAAAAGCAAATGACTCTTAAGCACACAGGTCACAATTAAGTTCTAAAAATCTGACATTTCTGTGGTGTCAAATGTCCATTATTAACCCACTGCAAGAGTAAGATCAAGAAGAAAAGCACACTCCTAGCAATTGGTCAAAGCAGCAAAATGCTGGAAGCTCCTTCTCAATAAGCTGAGAAAGCTTTCAAAAAAGCTACAGAAAAAAAACAACAAAAAACCCCACCAAACAAAAAGGGCTAGAGAGGGCCTTACAAATCCTCACTGCAGATGCATTTGCCCCTTCCCCTCTGCACTGTCAATTCAGAATAAGCAATTCTCAAAGTGGCACAATCCTTGATGTGGAGTATTTGTAGTAATACTACAGTAATATAGGCTAAAGGTCCAAATATCCCACTGGAATTTATCAGTATTAATAAAAAAACATTGTTTTTAGAGGAGGAATCAAAAGTTGTGTTTACATAGTAAAGCCTCTTTAATAAAAAAAGAAGCCTATGAAAAAATTGCTTCATGTCTTTCTATGAAAAAGGTATTTATAGTAAAGCTTGCAACTATCAATATGAAATTGAAAGGCAACTTTAATTGAAGTTAGTTGACTTTTAATTTTCAATTGAAAGGCAATTTTAATAATGAACTCTGTTAATTATAATGACACTCCTATTAAATCCATAAGGTCTGTTTTTAGTAACAAAAAGTATATAAAAAGACTATAGATACAATGTTTTTGCTTGTCCTGAAAGATCAGGACTTGACCATGAAGCCTCAAATGAAAGCACTCATGTGAAAACATTAAAATACCCTAATAAAATCTTCCTCGTGTATTAAAAAAAGCAATTCTTATGCAACAAATCACCATGTTCAAATAATGGCAGCAACTTAATGTTTCTTGCTCTTTAATACAAGAAACCCAAATACTGAGATGGAAAGGTGTTCACTTCGCCTTCTTGAAGCCTCCAAGACATGCCAAATTTAGAGGCATTTGTCTATTTCCATTAACTAAGAGAGGAGACTTCTAGATCCCCTGAATCACAGCAGGGATATAAGTGCAGGAATACCTCTTTCCTACAAGATAGCAACATATTCTAGCTTAAAATATATTAATTTTATTACAAACTGACAATAAAAAGGTAACAATTAACATCTCTGGGTTTACAGCCATCATCTACCACAAACAGGTGGGTCTATGAAGGGCATTAAGAATGCTCCATCCAAACAAGATCTGTAAACTACTCAGTTCTGCCTAAAAAGGTATGTAATAGGAAAAAAAATAATTTGTAACAGTGCTTCACTTCACATCAATGATAAATGAAGATATTCAAGCTCAGTACTGGTAGCTGTACCCTCTGTACACTTGGCAAGTTGCAGAAATACTGAGCATGTCTATTTTCACTCATGTATAACTAAATTATCCTAAAACCAAATAAAAACTTTTTTCACACAGCTTTTTCACTAAAAGAGCAGCAGAGAAAAATATTCACATCTTATTCCATTTGCAGGCTTCCAGCTCCACATTAAAGCTTTTAGCAAAGAACTCTGGAAAATCCAGAAAACATCCACATGCTAAATACAGCAGAACTGTACAAGTTCAGATCAACGTAGGAGGGGGGAAAGCACAAAAGTTCAGCAATGCATTTCATTCCTGGCTCAGATGAGATGGAATAACTAACAGTCCAGACCCAGCTTCCAAACCCAATGAGTTTTACAGATATCTACCTACTCAAAATCTATCAGTGCTCTACTACAGCTTCTCACAGTGCTAGAGAGGTCATGGTCAGAAATCCCATTGTTTGAAGTCACACTAGGCATGTTTGGGATTTTCTTTGCACAGTATTTTTACTCCAGTTTTGCTAACAATCCTGGATTCACCTTGTTACTCTAATTTCCATAGATCAAATACATGAAAATGTTCTAAGAATAAAGACTAACCTGACTTTGTGCTTTTCTACCTAAAGAGTTGGTCAAGAAAAAGAAAATAGTTACAATCTCAACCCCCTTAACTCCTGCAGAAAGGCTGAATCATTGTGCAGCTAATGAGGGAGCAGAGAGGGAAGCAGTGCAGAAAAGCCATGCCAAATAAGCTACACCATTAGCTTATCTCCTGCTAGTCTATTCTTTATAACTTACACTGAGACCTCTTTAAAAGAAGCACATTCTAATTTATGGAAGCAACCAACTGACATTTAACTACTTCAATGAAACGGAGCACAGATCACATCTCATCACATCTTGATCCAATGTGTGCAACAACCAACATCCACTTATTGCCCCCTCAGCTGTCCTCATACACAGAACTGCTGCATATATTCAACAAGCCATAGATCTCCTTACATACGGTAAAATTAAAAGGACCGATTTTGCACATAAAGTCCCAAACTGACTTAAGATGCTTTGTAAAACCTTTTAGAATATTTTATATATGTATAATAACAGATTCACATTAAGCTATCATTCTGCCACAGTCACAAGTTTCTCTCTCCAGCCACTGATTGCTGAATTTATTTTTCTCACTGAAATACTGAGGAACACATTTACCTGTCCTGCACAGACTTTGTTCTTAAACAGGCACAAAAATAATGTGTGCTGAACTCTAAGCCTTGTAATAGAAAAATAAATACATCCAACGTTCCCAGCTTCTTCTTGGCCTGTACCTGTAGTCATTTTCCTGTTCTAATCATCTTTGACTTCACTTTGCTTTACAGACATTTTGAAAAGACAAACACAGATATCCCTGCAATACTTTTACAAAGCTATGCTCACCTCTACTAATCTCCAGTATAGTCACGTATTCCAATCACAGGTCCTCAAAAACAGGCCACACACTGAAATAACTTCGTTGTTTTGTTGGGTTTCTTCCCTCTCTGCAAAGAGCAATAAAGGACCTGGTAGCCTAGAACTGTAATTTTACCATGTTGTCAGAGTTGAGTGTAGACACTTAGCTAACAAGTTATGCTAAACCAACTATTTCCTGGCCTTTTGGTAAGCTTTTCTCAAATTCACTATTAGATGTGCCTGTCCTCTACAGTACAAATGCTAAACACACTCTACATTTAACTGTGTAGGGGTCACTTCAGACTTCTGTGGAAAACCACAGAAATTAGTATTTCCACACCCACCAAGAAAGGAAAAAGATTCATATGAAGGGTCAAGATATGGACCATTTTTAATGCAAGATTTACCATTATAGTTCTAAAACATCCACCTTACATCTCTCAGGGTTTGTTACGGGTCTTTGTAACTGTCAGTTAAGTCTGCTTTTATTTTAGAAGGGAGGAGGAAAAACCCTGATCTAGCTACTTGCCAAATCAGAACCCCAGAATAATCAGGATCTGCTTCTAAATAACAACAAAAATGTCTAATAAATTTTAAGTGGTGTCATTTTAAGTTATTCTGGTTTAAAGAACTGGATTTCATGTTTGAACTTAAGATGTTAGCTTATGTCAAAAATACAAAGCAAAAAAGCTGCCTTTGATACGACTGATTAAACAACTTGTCTCTAGTATTAATGCAATGAGTAAACAGGTTGTAATATCAAGTACAATAACAACTCAGTTACTAGCAAGTATTTCACAGAGATCAGAGCACTAAAGTCTTAGTCCATGCTGAATTTTATAGACAAATAAATATGAGCTTAATAGCAAATAAACATACACCACTAAGAGGGCACCTCAAGACTATCTGGTGAGCTGTGACACACCGTGGCCTGTGGGTATCATAGTCAGAGGGACATGGAAACAAAAACCACACAGTCCAATGCTGTTTCTAAACAAAGTTCAAGACTCTCGTGCTCTCCAAAGCATTTTTCCAGAAAAATCAAGACAAATTTAGAAAACCAACTGGTTTTAATTAGAGATAATCTTATATTGGAAAGGATTTCCAAGCCACTTTCCTCAGTATTCTGTATTCTAGGAACAATTGCTTTCCATGGAATATTGCTTGAAATTAGCAAAGTTTCTAAAAGTAAATCCTTCCAAACTAACTTAGAACATACTTCCAACACTGGCTTCATCACACACTGAAAATGTATTTTACAGTGCTCTGCACCTATAATTGTACCAGAGTTCTACTGGTACACACAGTAACACTGGGGAGCACAGCTTTGCTATATGGAAAAACACAGAAATTAGTATTGCCACACCCAACAAGAAAGGAAAAAGCAGCAGGTTTACCCTTCACTCATGTTCATGACCATGTGTATGTCACCTAGAGTCTATAAAAACAATGCACTGCAACACAAACACATTAGGAAACTTAAGATCAGTTCAATATAGTGTATCAAATCCTCCCCAACACTGAGGAGATGGAAATAGTACACACCAGGGCTGCTCAGCAAGTTAACCACTGTGACCTCTTTACAGCAAAAAAATCACTTTCAAAAAATGCTAGTAGCTGCATTTCCACAAAACTTCAACATTTTGCTCCCTCCCAAAAGTTGTCATTTTATTTACATGTTTTTAAAGTCATGCTCTGATTAAAGGCAGATTCCTTCCCTTTCCCTCTGGAAGAGCAGAAACTGCTGTTATTTCACTACTTGGGAATTATGCACCATGTTTTACTTGCACAGGCTGTGACAGGCAGGACTCTGCCAAATCTTTCTACAGTGGCCAGCTCTCCACCACCAACCATGCCCATCACTGCCCCAGCTCCTCACCTGCCTCTGACAAAGCCCCACATTTCTAAGCTGTGTTCTTACTAAAACAAGCTCAATGTGAATTTGGGCCAAGACATGAAGGAGAAGCAAGCAGATGGAGAGCCTAACTGACACATAACAATAGCTGGTGAAATATTCCTCATTTTCTGTAATAAACACCAAGATCAAAACATTATGCAAGTTAAATTTCCTTGAAGGGTTCCCAGCAGGAGTTTTCCTTTTTGTTTGGGCAGTACACGATTTCCTCTCACCCACAAAAAAACATACCAAGAATGTGCATGTGCCACTAACACTAAGCAGCACTTCCTTAATCACTCATTTCCAACAATTTATGGATGATCAGTGGCAAAAAACGAGCAAAAATAATGAAAGCATTCAATGAAAGCTCATTGAGACAAACCGGCTTGGACTTCCTACTCATTCCTGTGTCTCTTTAGGATGCAGGTCTGATACAAATTAGCCACTGGGGGAAAAAAAAGTCATCTGGTCATAAAATACAGTACAGGGTCACTTTTATGTAAGTTTGCCAAAAGGGACATAAACCAGGACAATTTCAAACTGTGACACAGGATAGAAGTATATTAAAACAATCTTTGTTCCTCCTCCATTGTGCTGTCATGTTGCTCAGCTTTATAGACATTCTGAGCACCAGCTCTGGCCTCTTCGCTTCCACCTGGGCTACCTAATTAATTAAGCAAGGAAGTTACCTCAAATTTTTGTACTATTTGTTTTTATTATCATCATGCACTTCTTTTGATGTTCCAGGAGTTAACCTCTTAATCCACAGACTCTGTGTGTTGTGTTCTGAACATTTTGGGATGTCTGGATAATTTGGATAATTGGTCAGGATGTTGCTGTCGCTCATGTTAAACTTTATGCCATGACTTTGAGTTCAAAGATCAGTATTAAGGTAAAATACTTCATAAAGCCTTTTTAAAACCCTACACTTGGGATTATGCAATACCTAGTTATTCCAGTTTCTCACAGCAGTAAATTGCACTATTTGTATTTTCTTACAAGGAAATTACTCCTAAACATCTTTGTCAACTTCAAACAAATACAAATTTCAGTTGAAGTTATATCAAGAGAGAGCATATTTTAAAGGTCAAGAAAAGGTATAGCAATTATCTCCTCAAAAATGCTTGTCTCCTTCACACAGCAGCACACATGGGATTTTCTGTGCAGCCTTATCACACACATGGAAACATCAGCACTGTGAACTACAGGCACTCAACTGCAAACATCACAATTTCTGTTTTCTGGAGAAAGTGGTAAAAAATTAGGTTAATTCTGACATTAAGAACCATGGTTGACATCTTTGTCTCCTAGCAGTCCTACAGAATCTGAGGAGGACACTGACAAAGAACTGAATGAGTAACTAAACAAGAAATAGAACTATTCCTTCCTTATTTAGAACACAGATTCTAAATAAGGAAGAGAAGAATAATACAGAAAGCTATGAAAGTTTCTGATACTGATGCAGAAGATTAAAGTTACTCCAGAAACTCCAATAATCAGTTCACAGCACCAGGTACACTGACCTCAAACTACTTCATTAGACTTGAAAAGTCTAATTCATACATGTGCATGAAAATACATGTGTGTGCATAAATACACAGCCATGTACGCATATAAACACAAGAACACACACGTTCATACCTGTATTACCTCCAATATTGCATTTATAATTATTTTCCTGGTAACAGGCAAGTCTGCAACTGCCATTAAATGGATATAAAATAGAGTAAGGAAGAGCAGTTAAGCATTTTAAAAGAGCATGGTCAACCCCCTTAGGCCCAAAATACCCTCTTTGAATTAACAGTGTTTTTAATTAAAAACTAGGCAGATTATCAGTTTGATTTTTCAGTGAAACACTGCATCTGTCCATGGCAAATGCCTCATTTCCTTATTTCTCTCCTCTGCACAAAATGCAAGGCCTTGGTGGCTTTCAACTGTTGCCCTGGGGAATTTAAAGAGTCTATGAGAGGCTATGTGCTATGAGTAGACTACCAAGAAAAAAGCCATAGGAAATAGGAAGATGGCTAATCAAGCCCACTCTGAATCATGAAATGCAAGTAGTTACAGGAGCAATAGTTCTAAACAAGAACACGGAAAAGTTACACAAAGCTAAGAGCAACATATGCTGTCTGAAGTATCTTAGCTTGCAAAAGGTTCACATCACACAGTGAATACATAAAATCAAATTGGAGAGCATAATCTATGAGAAACACGCAAACAGATGGCTGAAAACATCAAGGGTTAGGCCCACTTGTGATAATGCTCAACAATGCTGTTGCTATTTAAGCTGAGCAAAGAAATCCATTAAAGAATTTTATAAGTATTCAATTTCAAAGCTGCACCTCTTTTAATCATTCCTTTTAGGAACTTAATAAAATCCAACATGTTAATAAGAATTACACCTTCAAATAGACATCTTAGGCCTAACTCTCAAGTGACCTATTTATTCATTACAATGAAGGCAATTCTATGACAAATTCAAGATGACCTGCATAAAAGCTTCCCCCCCGAACAGTCTTTTTATCCAAATTCTGAGTCCGGGTTAGTGTCTAGAATCAACCACTTTCCCTTCTCCTTATAGCTGACACCCAACTGAAAGATTAAAGATCACATGTGTGCCAAACCTTACTGAATGTCTTCACATTTACAGTAGATGGCTCTTCTCTTAAATGCTGAGCATTTTGCCAAACTTACTAAGTGTTCTTTTAAATTGAGATGGCTAAAATCTGATTTTGCCAGTTAACAGCACTCAAATGATGTTTCACAGCCCATTAGTCTCATGGGATGAATGACAAAATATCACCATTTTTTCTAAACCTTGCACAAGTACAATCAAAACCAAAATGTTGTGTTAAAAGTACCAGAGTTCTACAAAGTAATCACTGTCTCAAAATCTTCTCTGAAGAGTGATAAGCAATATGCCAAAATCTAAGTAAAAAAAGATGGGATGTACCCTTCACAGTCTCTATAATTGAAAGGTTCAGGTGTAATCCTGAGTTCAACTAACCTTCAGTCTTCCTAGATTCTACTCACCCTACTATGTAATGCAATTCTTTAATATACATATTAGTACTCAGGACAAGCAGAATCATTTATCTGCAGATCAGCACAGAATTTTAACTATCAACTTAGTCCAAAAGTAACATTTGCCACTCACTTTCTAAGCAAAGCAAAGACAAGATATGTTCACATTAAAATGGATTGCAATTCCTGCACCTCCACCAATAGGTTCAGGGCTCACTCAAAGATGGTCAAACAATAGCGTGCCTGCAGCCATAATGGATACTCTTCCATAGAGCAAACCCTGGCTTTCAGTACCTGTATGAGGAACCACACTTGGCTTCTGGGATGTACCAAAGTTATTCAGTCATCAAAGTAACAAAAGAATCCTCAGAATGGGTTCCCCCCCAACCTAATACATGGAGTTTGATACTAAAATCAAAGTATTTTAGTATCAGGGAGGAGAGACAAACCCCACTAAAATCAGTTAATCTGCTTTTTTCAATAAAATTATATACAAATTAGTATCTAGGCACAGCTAATGTATATGAGCCAAAAGATACTGAGTGGCCTCCACTGAAAACTGGAAGAGTAGCTAAGAGTTTCCTTAGCCCTATAGATCCCTGCAAGTGAAAGATGGAGAGGAATGTTTTCCAGCCAAGTTGGATCAGTAGAGTTAAACACAGCAGCCCACTACCAGAGTCCTCTGAAGTTACCTCAGTCTGGTCATCCAAAGTTGTAACTGAATGAACTTGGATACATCTCCAGTCAACACCAACTAACAGTCCAGCAGCACCACAGACCAGAGAACAGGCTACACCAAAGGAGTATTTACCCACTACCTTGTTTGGGTCCAGCAGGTCCTTTCTCACATAGCTACATTGCTCAGTTTATGTAATCTCTCATATCATTACATAGAGCTTCAGCTACACAATAAAATCTGTTTCTTTACAATATTCTCTGAATTAGAAAGCATTGCATGAAAGAATATTTTAAGTTTGGGGGGTGTTTTTGCTGTTCTGTTTTCTCTCAAATGTCTATATGAATCCTAACATCCCAAACTCAGTGCACTGCTTCAGCTGAGTTTTATCCTTGGTGGAACTGGGGGAAAATGGCAACTCCATTCTCCCTAAGTCAATTCCTGTCAACACAACCAAGAATTATATTTTTCTTCCCACCAGTCATCCCTGGGCTGATTTAAGTTACATGCCATCCACCAATGACTCAATGTCTTTTACATCTCTTTAATGCATTTCATTTTCCTGGTTTCAGACCACTTTTCAAGATCCTTTGCTTTCTAATAACTGCCATCCAAGGGAGCAGAATTCCCTCAAGTGTAGTATCATTAAAAACAAAAATGTAATCATTTGTATGAGAAAGATTAATGAAAACGTGCTACAATTGGTCCCCAGACAGCCATTCCACTTTAATTTATAGCATATTTACGATTGGAAATTCGTTTTGCTGTGCCTCCCATTATAGTCATTTTTCATTATATTTCCTCAGTTCACATATTAATGTAATCATTAGCACCTTCTTGTTCATAAATTGCTTTGCTGAAATACTCAGCCCTCTCAACTTGAATAAATTCAACCAAGTTGAATATTTTTAGTTATTTTCTAACCATTTAAGTCAGTTTTCTTCGTATATTATTGTTAATACCAACCACACAAACATTTTTGGGGATGTTTGTAATCTTTAAAATTCACAAATCAAACTCATTTTCTCTGCATGACCTGTCATTTAACCACCTTTTCCATTAGTAACACAAGAAGAGAGATAATTTTTTTAATCTCAGTAGACAAGGCTTTTCAAGGACCATTTTTGCCCCCTTCCCTCCCTTAAGCTAACTCACAGCCCCACACTATATACTCACTTTACCTGCTTGTGCAAGAATGTATATCTGTACATACACATTCACATAAGAATATATAGATACACACATATATACACACATCCCAGCACCAAATCCTCCTAAATATGTGATTTCATCAGAAACAAAGTGTGCAAATGGAATACATACTGTAATTACTCTGCATTTAACAATATTTCCCTACCTTTTTTAAGCCAGCAAATCCTTCTGATTCCAGGAAGAAAAAGGCAAAGGGCATCAACACAAACAAACACAGATTTGAAAAAAGAGAAGCAAGATTCCATAAACCTGCAAAGAAAAAAGTTTAAATGTAAAGTTTTTCAGCTTTACATTCAAATATTACATTTTCCTCCCTTCAATATAAAAATATAAATATACATACAATTGCATTACATACAACAGAACCCAGATTTTTACAGATAGAGTTATTTACAGGTCTTTGCTGGAAAGGACCCGTTTCTCTGTATAATGATCTTCAAACAAAAACTGGATGGCAACTTAAAGAACAGCAAATGTCCTGTATCTTGGGAGACAGACTGTTAACTCAGGTGGACCACTTCTACAATATCCCACTGAAGTTCTTTAAATAACCAATTTGAATGTTTTCAGGACAAAAGTATTCTACTACTACCAGTCAATCTCTCAAAATTCAGTTGTGTACTCACTTCCTCATGTATTTTCTCCTCAAGAGAAACTTACACAAACTATGGATTTTAACAGGAGCAAGACACAACTGGCATCATCACCTCCAAATGAACATCTTCATTAATGACCTGGATGGCGGGGAACAGCACATCCTCAGCACTGGTGAACCCAGCTGGAGCACTGGTGGGTGCTCCTCCATGAAAGACAGACAGGATTGTACTGGGTTGAATTCAGCAAAAGCTCACAAAGATAAATAAAGGACTGCAGCATCTGTCATACAACAGGCTATGAAAGCTGGAATTGTTTAGCCTTGAAAAGAGAGGGCTTAGATTTTATCAATGTATATAAATATCTGATGAGGGAGGAAGGGAAAACGGAATCAGGCTCTTCACAGTGGTATCTAGTGAACACAGAAGAGGCAAAGAGCATGAACTGAAAAAAATAGAAAACCTAATTAAAGATGAAGAGGTAAAAAAATTACCCAAACTTCTTCCACACTGAGTGTAGCCAAACACTGCAAGAGGCTGCCCGTGGAGGTTTTGTCACCTCCATCCTTCAACATATTCAGAAGCCAAACGGATACTGCCTTCAGCAGAGAGGTTAGAATAGACTATTTCCAAGGGCCCCTTCCAACCTGAGCTATTCTGAGATCTAGGTGAAAAACAACTGCCTAAAACTAGGAAATCTGCAAGACAAATGTGACATCTGCAGGAAAAGGTTTAGAATACAACCTAGAAGTGAAAACTGATTTCCATTAAGGGAGTCCACTCTATTAAGCTTTTCTAAGCCAAACACTTTCTGAACAGCCAGTTTCTGGTGCCTAAACATGACCCCGTTGTCAGCCTATCAAAAGTTGTGCAGGATGCTTCTTTCTAAGAGCAGAAGTTTACCAGCAACTTAGTAGTGAACAGGTTTGACTAGAGTCACACATTCTGCATCCTGAAAATCCAGCTTTTATTCTGTAGTGGAAAAAACAGCCAGGCTTAGTCCTTCATCTTTCCCAAAACACAGTTTTCCACCATCCTGCAGGACTATATTAGATCACCTGAAATCCCAAAAAAGAACAACATCCCCCATGACAAGAAAATTTGAACAGATTTCTTGCTCCTCACGTACAGACTCGTTTATTTTCTTCTTTGAAATTGTCCATTTCAAAAAGAAGAGGAAAGAAAACTTTGCTTACTGGATGTCTGGGGAATTCACTACTGTGATAAACTCCTGTATTTAGTTCCAAATGCAAACTAGTTACTTATCTTCACCTACACACCCTTCAAAAAATGCTTTCACCATATATACTTCCTTTAAACTTCAATGATCATTAAAATTTCAAGGAAAAATAAAAACATGGGGGGAGAAGGGAGGCAGGGGGCCAAGAAATTTACCTCTGCAGCAACTGACAACACCAGGACACCAGGAAGCAAACTCAGCCAAACAAGCACCAGAAAACAAAAGCTAAGAAAATTCCATAAGATGCGTGAAACAGAACACTCCATTGCTAAAGAAAACAGCCTGCCAAAGGGGGCTAAACTCCAGGTAACAAAGAAGGGGATTTTTCCTTTTGAATGTGCTTAGCCAGGAAGCTCCTGTTACCATTCAAGAAACATTCACACATAGCAACATGGGCAAGAATGTCATTAGCAGCCCTTAGGAGGGGGACATTAACTCAAGCAGCCTGGCTATTTTTTTTTTTTTCTTTTTTTTTTATTATTCCTGAAAATGAAGACACTAGTGTTAGAGTAGAAACACTATTAGATGGGGTGTCTTATTTCATTGACTTCAGTTGCCTACTACAAAGCTGAATACCTTGGCTGTCCTAATTCCAGTACCTCTATTACATGTGTATCTACAATATAAAACAGTGCTTAGGAGCTGTATAATATACAAAGAGCATTTTAAGAGGAGAGTGATGCACATCTGGGATGATTTTTAAGAAGTTAAAAACTAGAACTTTACCCAGTAACAACTGATAGGAACCAAAATTACAGAGTATTGAACTACAGAGCTATAATATGGATGTGAAGTTGAGAGTTGCATATAGTGCTGTATTGCTGCTGGCACACAATTTGTCCTCAACATAAGGAGTAGACAGGGTCTTCTTCCCCTACCATATTTCTTATCCTAATTTGACAGTTCAGAAATCAAATTAAAATAGACCCAGAAAAATAATCATTCCCTATTTCACCAAGTGCATCATAAAACTGCATGAGAACCATGCAGATGTCAACATACAGAATAGACTGCTTAAAGCCTTTGTAGCATTTTAATTATTTTTGCATTTGTAGTGACCTAAGAATATCCCTCATAAAGCAAGTTAATAAAACATAAAAATTAAAAATCTCTTAGTCTTTGGCAAGCAGATCACAGGCTCAGCAAGTTTTCCTTTCTTATTCCTGGCAGTTTCATTACGTTTTACCCCCATCTGGTGGCTGTGGCCAACAGCAGCAGGAAGGAACATCCAGCTCTCCACAAGGATTTCTGGGTTTAGTTCAAGCATTAGGTGTTTATACTGGGTCCAGGTACAGGCTTTCTATCTAGTTTCAAAAATCAGAGGCGTGTATTTGCTGGTTTTCCCTGAGCCACAACGAACAAAATAAAACCCCTGTTACATTCAAGTGCCTCAGACTGCTTCTGGAATTGGTTAGTTGAGCAAAGCCCACATGTAAAGCAAGAGAGATTTCCCTCCTGGTAACACAGGCAGAGCTGTAGGCAGGTGCTACATGAAGCATTTGGGGGTACAAACATTTTCTGAGCTCGAGTGCTTGTGGCAGCACTATCGGGATTTCACCACGACTCTCAGAAAGCTACGGGCGCTCCACGGAAGGATTTTCCTGCTCTGCAAAGCCAGCGAGAACCACGGGAGGGAGCCCGTCCCCCAGCCAACATCCACAACCAACCCGCAGCGGGTCCGTGGGGCTGCACCAAGGCCAGCTCCGGCAAATCCAAACCTGGGGTGATGCCCAAGTCTGCACACCCGCTGGGGTAAATCCTGCTGGAGCTCAGTCCTGGCCAGCGCCACAGTAAGCTCTGCAGCAGTCACCCTTGGCAGCACCCAGACACTGACTTTACACCCTCTCCTCGGGATTTCAAATTATACTCTGCGTGCACCGAGTGCTGCTCTCAAAAGATAGTCAAATCCAAACCAAAAGATGACTGTCCTGAGAAAATTCAAGGGTCTTCCTCTGTGACAGCTGCTACTTCCAGCAGATTTCAAATTAACCCAAGTATTCTCCTCTAGGGAATCTGACAGTGGAAATTTCTGACTTTGTTATTTATCTTTCCTTCTCTGGAACTTTTATTGTAGTTTTCCCAAAGTCAATAAACACAGAAGGAAGTATTATTTTACATTGTTTTCTTTTTTTTTTTTTTCATACTTGAGGGCAAACAAAGTTTCTCTGAGCTGCTAAGCTTGTGTAAAAAAAAAAAATAATAAAAAAAATCACAATTATCTGCAGGTGCTTTTCTTCCTTGTAGGAAACAATCCAAAGCAGCAATCCTCCATGTGTGATAAAACACATCATAGGATAAACACCTGATAAAACAGGTCATTACACCTGATAAAGCAGGTTATGGGGATAGCTCAACCAGAAAGAGCCTCTAAAGTCATGTGGTCTGATCTGCTGCTTAAAATAGTTTAATTGCCAATGCAGTCAGGTTGCTCAGGGCTTTAGCCAGATGAGTTTTGCAAAACTTCCAAAGATTTCAATCTCTATCTCTCTGGACAATGTTTTCCAGTGTTCAACCATACCCACTGTGAACAACTGGTTCCTTTATGTCCTGCTAACATTTTTGCCCCTCACTGCATGCTCCCCAGAAGCAGCTGGCTCTGCACAAACCCCACAAACCCAACTGTGACCTGACTTGGTGTCACACCAGGGTATTAACCCAGGGGCTATTTCTGCACCCTCCTGGGCAGTTCATCCATACTGCTTCTGTACACTTTATTTCTGGTTTTGAGCAAGCACCTCTCCTGGCTTCCTTTGCCTTCAACAAATTCTCCAGCAAGGTCCCACACACACATCTCCTGAAGAGTTCAAATCCTACTCTTAAAATCTCATGGCCTTATTCTACTATTTTCCCTTCCTCACTTTTCTCAGGTCTGTTACCCGAGTCAGGGTTGTTTTTTTTTTATATGAATAATAATTAGTTTTGTAAAGATGATAGACAATATGCATGATTTCCTGTCTTAACCTACCTACATTTAATTTGTTGTAAATTTCTTTAACCTTAAAAACAAAATGTAAAAAAATAACCCCCTTTTATGTTGGAAATCTGGATACTCATGAATTAGGTACGTGGCAAAAAGAAAGTTTTTCAGAGAAAGGTCCTCCAAGGCCCAATTATGTCTTCACAAAAAAAAAAAGAAAAGAAAAAAGAACAAGGAGAGCAGAGTTTATTTGTAAATTATTTGCTCCAGAGGAAATAGTTTCACATAGTGAAGGTACTATCTCATTTCTCAAGCCAGATCTACTAAAGAATTTCCTGTTTCCCCTAGTTATTTCCCTTAGACACTTAGGAGTGTCCAAATTATTTCCAAATATTAGTATCCATTACACATAGTTGCAAGCATGTTACCCAGTACAGGAAAGCATGCAAAACTCACTCTGCCAGACACCAAGACACCAGAAGCACAAGTAGTATTTGTTTCTTGCATCTAGTTTGGCTTGAAATAGTTATTGTGCCTCTGCCACACTCAATACTCTTATATTCCATCATTTCCTTTGTTTACAAATAAATCACTATGCTGAATCTTTCTAACCCTAACTGCTCATAGCTGGAAGGTTTCTGAAAAACTTTTATTTTGGAAGTCACTGTACATGTATCACCAGAGACAGGCTTATGAATCTTCTATTAACACATGAAAAAGTTTGAACAGTAAGTTTTCAGGTTAGCTTCTAGTAGCATTTATTCTACATTAATATTTAAAGCAGTGAATTTGGTTTAATTCTATTAAGTCTGAATAATTATTTTTAAAATCCCAACAGAATAGTTAAGAGTTGACATCACAGCAGCCAAATCAACTAGCCAATAGCATTTACAATTCAATTAGCATCTTAAATGAAAATGGAGATATTAGTTTGAAAATAAGAACATATCTGTGCACATATAATGAAGACATCCATTTTAATTACATTATATGGAGTACTAACCATGAATTAGTGAGCCATTTAACCACTGAATATAGTAGTTTTGTGGAAAAGAAAGCAGGATCTCATTGCTGATTATTGAGAAAGGTAGAAGCAGGACTGCACCAGCTGAAACTGCTAGAGTGAAGGTGCTCAAGAACAGTCTGAAATTTAAAGAAATGTACCACTGTTACCACCAGCATGCTCTGAACAGGGATGGGAAAAAAGTAGTTAGCCTACCTATAAATCAGTGTCTTAAGGCAACACATTCTTGCATTGTAAATGAGCAGGAGAAAATGATCTTGACAATATTTCACTTTCAAAAAAGCAAACTTCAAATACCAAATAGTTTACAGAACCTCTTATAAACAATTTTACCATCTAGCACAATTTTCTCTTGGGACACATTCAATTCATACATTATATTCCATAAGATCAAATTATGTGTATCTTTTTCCCAAGTCTGCAATTTTAGTTCACTTCCCACATAAACAGTAGAAAAAACTCCATTTCTATATTAGAATTTTTTAAAGCACAGTAGCTTTTTAAAGTTTAAAGTTGAGTACAATTATACATAAATATTTTAACACCAAGAAGATACTGTTTTTCTTTTACATAGTTACTCAATTATCTCACAGCTTGGGGTTTTGACAGCTGAAGTCAATACAGAGAAATTGACAGATTTTAAATATTTAAGCTTAATCTTTTTAGATAACAGAACTTATATCAAGTGGTATCTTGGGGCATTAAAAGTGTTCTTCAAAAACAGCAAGATCAACAAAAAAAACACTGAGAACTAATCCAATGCTAGATTAGAAATTTTTAAAATACAAATAATTTTCAAAATTGAATGACAAAGCAAAGTTCAGTAGCTCATTCTTACAAACAGGAATGTAAGTTACTTACAGAGATCTCACTTTTCCTTCACAGGCTACAGGTCAATTTTTCATTCACAGAGTACTTAATTAAGAGGGAAGTCTTTTTTAGAATAAAAATGTCCAGCCACTCTTTTGGTTTTGATTTCCTCAAGGGTTTGAGTTTTTTTCCTTTTAGCTAAGGATGTTTAAGTATTGTAAACCAGAATTATGAAACTTGACATTACAGCCTTTCATGGTGCTACAGCAACTTGGCTTTGTTTTCTCCACCCACCCACCTCTTCAGCCTTAAAAATCATCTTATGCAAAGAAATATCCATCCTTATATGTTTGACAGTTATTGCTTTTTGGAAAAGTAACATGCACACTTAAGGAACAAAAAAGCTTAGGCTGAAAGAACAAGAAGCATTTTATATTTATAACACCACTTTAATGAAAGGCTATTACTCTGATGGAAGTGCTAATCTTGTATTTTGCATGAAGAACACAGTATTTACAACCGATGCTTGCTGTACTTTAAAGCTAAACTAGAAAATAGATGCAGGGGGATAAAGGTTAACAAGACATTTAGTCTCTGAATATTGAGGAACTCAGGCTAAGACTGCAGCTGCTATAAAAAACATTTGATCTAGAAGAGCCTTCACCAGTCTTAAAAGCACAGGAGAGACGCTCCTTTACTGGAGAAGAAAGAGCTTCTTCCCATTAAAAAAATATGTACTTTTCTCTGGATTTGAAGTAGACCTTGTGGCAAATAGGGATTTCAAATTCATATGAAATATGAGGAGAAGAGCACCTGAGATTTATATCATCTCTGTCCATCTTTCACACTTGCCCCAAATGCACAGCTCAGAGCGAGGAGCTTGCCGTGTACTCGGCACTCCCCCAGGATATGAGAAATCAATAAACCATGAGCTCTCCTTCCAAGAGGATGACAGCAGCACCATGGAGGAGCTAAACACATTGTAATGAGTGAGGGGCAAGTCCACACAGTTCAGTAAATCATGGAACTGAGAGGGCAGCAACAGCTCACATATGTTTGGTAAAGCTTCAGACATATTTAAATGGGAGAGATTAATATCCATCCAGCTTTACAAAGGAACAGTTGGAAGGAGGCAGAGTTGCTGGCAGACCAGCAGGTCTGGCAAGTGCCTGTCTTCCATTTGTTATGCTTTCTGAAGATGATCAAATACAGATGTCTACTTCAGGGTGAGCTAACTCCTGGCAAAGGCAGGAGGTCCTGCACTTCCACTGACTGCAGTGGGAACTTAAAACATCTACCTCCCATATAAACATGTACACATGGCAGGCCATGTGAGGGCCTTGCACTGAATTCCATCAGATCCTCATGCAATATTCTGGCCAACTTCATGCCTGCTGGGAAAACTACAGGTGCAAAAAGCCCTGGACCAAACTGCCTTGCCTCTTGTCATGTCTTTCATAATACAAAGTGTCACTTGATCAAATCTGCTCTCTAGCAATCTATTTGCTGTCACATGCAAAATAGACTGTTGTGTGTTTGGAAGCACAGAAGATCCCTATCATAATATATTCAGGAAAAAAAAGATCTGCAGAAGAGCTCTACATACGATATTCTGTTAACGATGGCATCTTCATCCTCTTGCTCATCTGAAAATTAAATCACAACATGTTATATTCCAGACTTAGTCATCTTTATGGCTAAAATGTTTATAAATAGGAATCATTTCATATAATTAAAATTAAGCATTACTGAAAAAAACTTAGTATCAATATTTTAAGCATGTTCCTGCAAAAATGAAACGTTCTGGTTTGGTCAGGGGTTGGTTTGGTTTTTATTTCTCTAGTCTTAAGATCTTCTCAATCACTGTAGATACAAAATAATTTAGCTTTATTTAAATATGCAGATCAAAACTTCTTGGAAGCACCTTCCAGAGGGCTCCATCACTAAACAAGCCTTCAGACTGCTGCTGCCACAGCTGCTGCCAGGAGCTGTCCCTTTCACTTGTTTATGTGACCAACTGCCAAAGAGTGTTAAGTTTCTTTATATCCAGTAGCATTTGACAAACCAGTTCCCACTCCCTGTTCTTCCTTATCTCCAAAAAGTAGCTTTGTAGTATCCAAAACACATATAAGAATCAGAAGATTGCATCTGTGTTACTCGTTTGACTACTTTGTGTTGATGAAGCAGCTCTAGCAGAACACAGGTCACTAGAGCTCATTAAACAGTTTCCATTAACATCCAGAATGCCAAGATCACCATACATAACATAACCATGGCTCTCCAGACTGAGTAGCACCAAGCACCACCATCCCAGATAAGCTGTCAAGAGGCAAAGATCCTGCCATTTTATACAGATTTTTTTGTTATTTGTCTTTTAATTAGACATAAAAGAAAATTACAGTGGTTCCTACAGACTAGTTTCAATGTTTCTAAAGAAAAAAACACAAACACAAAAACTAAACTATTCTCACAGAATAAGACATCAGAGGTGAGGTCACAAGGAGCAGGTTAAGGAATAACTGCACTGAGCAATGCAGGATTTTGAGAAGAAATCTGCTACTTCCCTTCTGTACCACTGGCAACCTTTTCACTTGACCAGGTTAAGCTCTGAGCCTGACACTGGTGCAAAAACAGCCTGCGGATACTTACTCTGAGAAAGCTGACATGAAGGGAGAACAACAGGATCTGAAGGCAAAGGAGGCAGAAGCATCTGCTCAAATTGACCCTTTTCTCCCTTCTCAAAACAGTTAAAATTTAGGCTGCCAAGAGAGCTGCTGCAGAACTGGCTGTGGCTGTCCACAGCCCCTCTGTACCAGCCAGCTGGAACCCACTCAGCCTGAGATGCTTCAGGACACCACTCATGGTTAGTGACCTTAGGGGGCATGCTGAAGGGTTTGAGGTGCCAGAGTGGGCACGAGGAGGTGGTAACTGGTGGCTCAGGGACAGAGGGAGCAGATAGAGGGCAAGAGAGCAGCTTATGCAAGCAGATCAGCCCAAGCAAACTGAGAGTGTTTTGGTCAGAGATGCAGTTCTTCTGCTTTTCTTGTGAAGGCAGAGAGGAAAAGAATCACTTATTCACTTGAAAAATTATATTTTAAATGTGTTAAGTCTGTGCTTACCTGCTTTCCTTTTGTATCTTGTGATGATGAAGTAGGAAACTATGTAGAGAACAGCAAACAGGAGAAAACAGATCTGGAAAAAAGACAACAATTTATTGGGTTGTGAAAAATATCAACAACAGTGTGATCAAGGGCACCTTCAACACCACCTTGTAAATGACACCAAGCTGAGCTGTGCAGTTGACATGTCCTGAGGGACAGAATGCCATCCAGAAGGACCTCAACAGGTTAGAGAACTGGATCCATGCAAGCCTCATGAAGATCCACAAGGCCAAGTGCAAGGTCCTGCACATGGTTGAGGCAATCATCAGTATCAATACAGGCTGGGGGATGAAGGGATGGGAGAGCAGCTTTGCCAAGAGAGATCTGGGGATACTGGTGGATGAAAAGCTGAACATGAGCCAGCAGCGTGAGCTCACAGCTCAGAAGGCCAAATATACCCTGGGCTGCATCAAAACGTGTGCCCAGCAGGTGGAAGGAGATGATGCTGCTGAGGAGAGTTAGACCAAATATAATGAAGAAATTGTTTAGAGAGGTGAAACACTAGCCCAGGTTACCCAGAAAGATGGCAGGTGCCACCCTAGAAACTTTCCAGTTTACACAGGGGGTTCTGAGCAACATGATCCAGTGAAAGATATCCCTGCTCACTGCAGGGGGGTTGGACTCAATGACCTCTCAAGGTCCTTTCCATCCCAAAGCATTCTATGATGGTGATTTTATTTGCCCCTGTTGCCCAGAAGCATTACAGTGCCAAAGGTCTGAAGGGGACAACTGAGCAAATTCTCTGTGCAGCCAACAGAGGCCCTACCTGAAATACAGATGCTGAAAACCAGATTTCACAACTAGACTTCTGAATTCAAGTATTTAACCTGAATGAAGTTCACCACTCTAACTTCCCAGAAGATGCCTCAAAGAGGAAAATTTGATAGGATTAAAGAATGAAGTAACACTAATAGAGTTATTTCTTGGAAAATATCTTTATTAAGATTTAATAAAAAATATGCTGGTATATTCTTGAATCAGGAAGAACAAAAGAAACTGATAATAGCCCTGGGTTGTCAGAGAACTGACACAGATTGTCCTTCCAGTATCAGAAAATGCAATGCCTGTGCTGAAAGTGTCCTGAAAGTCTAGTTCCTGTGAAAACTAGACCAAGGCTACAGAGATACCCGATTTTCAAAAGCTGGTGCCTAAATTTAGGCATCACATATACAGAGTCAGTAAAACTCTTTAAAAATCTGTTAAGAGGCAAATAACACTGACCCTCTGCAAAAAGATTTTTTAAAATCAGCTTAATAATAATAATTACCACAACCTTCTTAGGATCTTCAAATAAATGACCTTTATCCTATCTGTGATGGCAAAGTCACTGTGAAAATATGGGTGTGTACTTATGAGGTACCACTGAAACAAACAAGATATTTTGAGGGCACAGCAGTTTAAAGCTCTCTAGTAACACAAACTGTCAAATGTTGTATTTCTAGTTTCAGCCAACAGCTACTTTGCAACTCAGCAATAAGGTGTAACTATATATCTTGGTCTATTTATCCCTCTACTCCTGTCATAATGGAGACAAATATTTATCAAATATTTATGTTCATTATTGAAAATACATATATTTTTAAAGTCATCAGCAAAAAGTAAATTTTAATAAGTGAAAGCTTTAGGATCTTAAAGAAAATTCCTATATTACAAGCCCTTCTTACTGACCAAAACAAGCCAATAAGCAAACTCAGAAATATTACTTCAGTCTCACTCTAGTTGGTGACATCTATGATCCTGAAGTGTTTCTAACCATGCATTCTGAATGGCTTTCTACAGGGAACAAAAAGCCAGCACCCTATTTTTAGAGCAGACCTCAGTCAAGTTGGGGAAAAGGAATGTGTTGCTCATGATAGGGAAAGAACAGACTCTGTCCTGTCCTGCTGCAATCCTGGGTTCTTACTCTCAGACTGCTCTTTGTTTCAGGATATTCTTAGTGTAAAAACAACCACAGCCCTTGTTTGCACTTGTTTTCACGTCAGTTCTCTATGAGTGACTGGGCTTGTATGCAGCACTCCAGGTAAGGTCTCTGGGTACAGGTAACAGCACTGAGTCTTCCCCTCTGTACTGCAATGTTTAACTTCACCTGAGAATCCTGCTAGAAACACCATCAGCCACTCTCCTCCTCCCCAGCTGCTTCCAGCAGAGCAGCTCCTAGGCTAGCTAGGGCTCAGGCTCATTGCATCTTCCTCCCCACCCCCTTTTAAATCCCACACATTAATTTCACACTACATGCATTATTTGGAAGTAATCAAGTCCATTCTGCACCACGTTCTAACCCTTGTAGTAATTGACTACATTTCCTGAAGAGCTGCTTATGTGCTAACAGTGTTTTACTTGATTTTCACCCAAATTGAGCAAGCTTACTCTGTATACTGATACCCGGGGAAACTGAACAGCAGCTCTCCCCCCGGCCCCCCAAAGGCAAACTCTATTGTCATACATAGCTACAGCCGGCTGCCTATTCACTGCACAGCTCTCCCACAACAATCCCAGTTTAACAACTACCTTCCAAAGCATTTCCTAAACACTCTGCCAATAGTCATGTGGCTTCAAAAAATACAGTCCTCCAAAACTCCTGATTTGACTTTAAACCCTTAGAGGTCAAATTCACATACCTATGGTCAGTAAACAATCTGGTAACTTTCATTTCTAATCCCTTGCACATTGGTAGTCCCACTGAAACTGGGCACTAATCCAAGGACACCACACACCAACTGCATTGATCTCTTCAGGGAAAGAAGAGCCTATATTCTTCCAACTCCATCTTTTCTTGAGAAAATTGGGATAGTATTAGAGTCAATGTAAAATCCAAATCCAAACCATACTGCAAACCATGTTTTCAACCCAAAGGCAGTGGTTATGCCACCAACCACCTCTACCATAATAAGGATGCTTGCAAAGGTAGCAAGTCCAGGACAAGCTTTATTCCTCATCACCCCAAGTTCTCTGCAAGGGATTTTTTTCCACAAGAGCTCAAATGAAGCTCTCCTAGGTTTGTCTTAGGAAAACAGTGAAGACACTGTGCAGAGAATGCACACAAGTAATTCATAAGGATTTCTGACATTCCCTCAATCTGTCAATTTAAATATTATTAGCTTCCAAACTTAAAGTTTTTTTCCTTAAAAACATTCCAACTTTAGAGAGGCAAAGTAATTATGAACCTGTTGATCTGTTGCCATAGACTCCTCTTGGGAGGCTTCTTGAAACCCAGCCACAGTATGTTCTCACATTATAGGGGAAATACACTCAGTATTGGACCACTTGCATCAAAATATAAAGGAATTAAAAGGAGGCTGAAAATTTTATATGCTTGTAGTTAAGCAGTCAAGCAAAACAATTTTTACTCATTTTCAAAGTCTTCTCACACCCTCACACACACCACTCAGCAGCTGAAAACAAAACACCTGGATTCTGTGCTGCATTCAGGGGCTTCCTTTGAACATGTGGTACATTAAGAAGTCTTCAAACCATGAGCATGTAACTCATTCACATCTCTCTGCATAGGGTAAATACAACCCCTGGTAGAACAAGCAAAAGCAGCCTTCTTCCCCTAGAGTTCTTCAGGCTGATGAGGGAAAGGAGGTGCCTTATGCTCCTGCTTAGATTAGACTCCAGACACACCAAGAGTGGCTACTCCAGGAGATTCACTGCACTACATTCTTCAGTATCTTGTATCTCTTCCATGGAGTCATACTGCTGGATCTGTCATCCAAAGTCATCCAAGTATGGTCCAAGTCATACTTTTGGATCTGTATCAGACAGCTCTCAGGTCCTGTGAGAGTGGAGCTGGAGATAAACTGCATGCATCTCAGTTTGTAACCATGTGTCTGAGGGGCAGGCACTGAGGAGTCCACATTGTAGCATTCATTACACACAAGCAGTGAGGCTCTGAACTCACATTAGAGTGTGCTCAGCTCAGCTGACACACTTGCCCATGTGGATTTCAGCACTGAAAGTCATGCCTTGGACTGGAAAAGCCTCAACATTGTGTTGCAAGTGCCAAAATGACATTTTCATGCTAAGAAAGAGCATGCTCAAAATGCCTTTGAATATCTCAATTCATGTGTGTGCATGCATTAAAAGCCGCACTTCCACACAGAAAGATCAAGAGCTATCTATATAGCATAATATTCTTCCCAACTATTATGCAAGAGAGCTTAGTTTATACTAGAAATAAAAAGTAGCCAGACAATGCAGCTGTAAATTGGTGGGAGGTTGAGTCCAAAATCAAGAAAAAAAAACCCTCCATGAGGAAAGCCAAACAGTGGAACCAGCTGCCCAGTAATGTTGTACAATCCCCATCCCTGGAAGGTTTCAAGTCTCAGGTAACCTAGTCTGATGTCATAGCTGATACTACTTTGAGCAGGAGGCTGCAGTCTAGTCTTTCTTTTCTAGCTCCCTGAAGAAGTCAGCACCATTAGAAGCTTTATCACCTCAATGTCTACCGTTCTCCTGGTCATTCATTAATGGGTTTAAAAGAAGCAGCATAAGCAGAGGTCCCTGTAGAATTGTCTGGGATGCTCTCCTACTATGAAAAAGCTGGACATCTTCCAGATCAACCACAGGAATCACCCCAGAACTCCTCTGCAGAAAGAGACACAGACCTGCAGGGTCCTTTGATTTAACACACTTCCAAGCATGAAACACAGGTTCAACATTTCCACTTGAAAAGCATGAACATGGACAAGTGATATCTCCTCCCACCTGACTACATACTAGTGTTTATAGTAGGGAGAATAAATGTGGAGAAGCAAAACAGACAAGTGAACAGTATTTCACGATACTGTGTACAAAAAGGAGGATTAAGAAACCCAAAAAAATAAGGGACAGAAGGAAATAAAACAGCTGGCTGAGTCAGTACTGAAAAAAAATAAACTGCTATTACATCCACCAGCATTTCTATGCAAAGGATATAGACACACAGAAGTGGCTACAGGCATAATGAAGAATATAATTAATATCTCCACTTCTTGCTGTCACTTTACTGAGTATGTCCTTCTCCCTGACTAGAAAATAAAGCAGATGGGAAAAAAGAGAAGGCAGAGTTCACTCTGGGTAATACAGTCCTGCAAAGTATGTGTAAGAACATGTTTGAGTTGAAAATGGAAGTGTCATTGTTTTGCTTCCCTGTGATTACTACCTCTGGAGAAGTAGCAGTGTTGCACTTCTAGGTTTTAATTTCTGTAATAGGAAACAAGTAAGCAGCACTGCACTCCCACCTTACTGCTCTCACACTGCTCAAGTATTTTAATGTGCATTAAAATATCACACAGCAACTAAAAAGCTTCCTCCTACTGCCCCACTTGGCAGCTACTTTTGCTTACTTGTGGAAAGGACAGCAGGAATAAACAGCAAGAAAATAAAGGTGGAGACAAGCAGTTACACTTGGTCAGTTTCAAACTACTCCATTATCCAACATCTCTAAAGCAAAACAGTGTTCCACCTGTTCTGGATGGGTCATCTTTAACAAACTGCATGCTAAAGAAAACAGATTTTTAGCTATTCTTTCAGTTTGATTTTGGCACTGCTAGTAACATCTGCTTTGGACATCTCATTCTTCTCAAAATGAGCTATTAACTATCTATTCCTAAAAACCTCTGTGCTCTGTGGTTAGATGAAGTTGACTCTAATCCAGCCAGCCTTATACACTCAGCATGACATGCTAAATTCCAGCTCATGAGAAAATGTCAAATATAATTGATTACAGATCAATTTTACTCATTACACAGCTCCCACACCTACAATTTCCCCCACATCCATGGTCTGCTCTCAGGACTTCTTCCTGGCTTAATATGTGCAAGAGGTTAATGCTCTTTTTTGGTTGGTTTAAGTGATGAAGAAATCACAAGTGGTTCAGAGGCTGGGTGCCCAGAATTGTTCATCTAGGAAAAAATTCCATGATCTAACAAACTATGGAACATCCAAAAACATATTCCATGTGCTAGAATTACTGCTCAGCTGAAGATAAGGAACAGCCTCCACAGTCCTTCAGAAGGCAGATTCTATAGGTCATTAATTTAAAGCTACCTTCACATTAATTTCACCAGCATGGAATCCTACTTCCCATGAATGATGGGATTCAGATAAAGATATTAATTTGTTGGCTTTTACTTCCCTTTTATACACTTAATGGTAATGCATTTCTGTTGCTGGGTAAAGGGGAGAAAAAAGTTATGCTACAACCACAACTCTCAGTAATAGGCCCAAGATACCTTTGTTCAGGGTATCATATTCTGCATTGAAAACCCCTTAAATGCCTGCAAGTCATTTTTCTTTGACCTGTTTTGGCTACAGCAATGCCATTAAAAGAGGATTCAAGAATACTTTTCAGCATTAGTGGAAGATTACAAAACACCCTCTCTAACACCAATAGAGCCAACATAGCTCACACATTCTGCCAATGAAGCAAGGGATTAGTCAACATCTTACAGCCAGGCTGGAATAATTAGTTATATTAAAACTTCAGAGTCATTCCACTAAAAATTCCTTTCTGAAACAAACAAGTAATAAATCTCAAAAGTCTCATTAATACAAATTTGACAAACTACAAGTTCCAGGGCAAGCTGCATAGCTATCTTAGGTGGAGCTAAGAAATTTTCTCCTCCTAACTCAAAAACCCTCTTCTTTCTCTTCTCATACCTACCATAGATACTATTTTCCCCACCACCAGTTCCAAAACACAAATATACTTAAACTGCAATTCTCTGATGTTTTCGTAACTCTTACCAGTAATGCAGACTCTTCACTGGAGATAAGTTACCATAGAGGAAATAGTTTAAGACTTGTTATTGTCAAATTCAACACAAACTCATTGGCATCATTTTCCCCCATCAACTAAATACATTAAATATAAAGCAGTCAGGTAATGAGGGAGAAAAAAAAAGGGGGGATACCCAAGGCATAAACAGGCATTTGAAATCCAAAGTAAAACTGTAAAGCACCACATTTCAACCACAATTGTAGGGCCTAACACTGGTAAAGGGGGGTAGGAAATCCAGCACATGCACTGTTTCTATCCTCTGTATATTAAACTCAGCCATAGACAGCCTTCAGTGCCATCTATACACACACAACTTGCTGTGGAGACCACACATGATATGGAAATAGAGGAACTGAAGCAAAGTTCATTTTCCAATTAATCTGAATTTTCACAAGCCAAGTGTTATCAAAGTGCTCAAACACTGAGACACTACAAAGCTCTGGGTTCTCACTTGGAACCATGCTGAAGGGAGTTAGAAACTACTTTTTGATATATTCAGTTAATCAAGAACTGAAAACCTCTGTGTGGGAAGCAGCTCAGCAGCCCCAAGCCACACTTGATAACCCAGCTGACAAAACATCAACCCAAGGTCTGTCACCATCATGAGAGTAAATGGGGCCCCAAAGAGCAACAGAGCAAAGCTGCTGAAGAATGGAGCAATGTCACTTGTCATGGGAACAGATAATAAAGGGGTTACAGAAGGAACTTATTCCAGGTCATCTCTGCCTGGCTGTATGCTTACCTTTTAGAGTGATGCAACTAAAGGCTGTTAATAATTATTATATGCACAAAAACATAAACTACAATTAAGACTTTCAAAGTCTTCTCTTTGTGTTTTAAGTTATGTAAATTCTTGCACATTAATATTACCAAGAAGTCAGTGTTCCTAGTCATTGACAGATGTTTACATTGTCAAGGTAAGGAGGAAGGCATGGAAAGAGCAGAGTACTGCAGAAGTTAAGACTCTCAACAAGAGTTACTGCTGCCTTGCTGAACCAGGACAAATACCAAATTCAGTAGCAAAGGGTGTAAGGCAGGAAAGGAGAAAGTTCTGCAGTTAAACAAACAACAAAAAAAAAACCACTGAACCTTCAAATCAAAGCAATAAGCTTCTAATGGTGTCACTTCAAACAAGTGTCTTGTTCAGTCTTTAACCCACATTTCCATCTGTCACCAGCACAGAACTCTCACCCTCACTTCATGGGCAAAATGCTTCAAATTCACTATGATCTCTATGACATGACCACCACCCTGTCTGCTGCTCTGCTCTTGGCTTCACCCACATCAACATCTCCAAAAACACTACTTTCTAGAGTCTTGTGCTTATAAATTCACACTCAGCATCTCTACATCACACTGGAGACAGAGACACTAACAACCCTCTGACCTCCCAGTTAAATCCTGCCTTCTCATCCAGTCCCTCCACTACGTGACCCAAACACAATCCAAGATGGATATGCCTGTCTGTGGTCTTGTAATCAACAGCTGCTTGTTTGCTGTCAGTTCTTTCCCTTTTCATTAGATTCTCAAATCTAATTTACACCTTTATCTACATTTTATTGAACAGATGTTTGTACCTTCCATGAAGTGTCACCCCTTTGGTCAGCTGCTACTGCAGACACACCAGTATGCAAAAGTATTTTGAACTGTAACTTAGATCAACTTCTTACACTGAAGCCTCTCATGCTTATTTTATGTAAACAGAAAAAGTTGAATTCTCCAAAAGTTGTTCCTGTTTTGGGAATAAGCATCTCTAACCACTTGTCTATGACAAGAATTTGCAGATGCTATTGATTCCAGATGGATCCACCAGTGCTGATCTGCAGGAGCAGCAGCCAGAAGATGACTCATCCCTTCTTGAAGTTCAGTACAGTACCCATGTTTACAAGTAAAGTTGTATTTTTAAGATGACAGAATGATGCCAACATTCTAGATGTGCAGTTATATTAAATGTGCAAACTTTCAACCTCTTATCTTATAACACTACCACAAATACCCCTTTATTCAGTTATAATTCTTTTGCAAAACATTTTTAAAAGCCAACTAAGCACGAGTAATGTAGGCTAAGTTATTTTTGAGATACAAAAAGCCATTTGATATAAATTATTCCTTGAGTTTTCAGTGTATGGTAGATAAGAAAACTGAAATTCATTAATTTTATTGCATAAAAGATAAGCTTGCAAAAACAGTCAAAAATATTTCAGCATTTGTAATAAGTTTGTTCTTAAAAGTCACCCACGCTTCTAATCAGCATTTTCTTCCTGGCCCACTACTGGAATACCAGCACTTCTGGCACAAAAAGTATCATTTTCTTCTGAGGCATAAACTTAAAGCAGCAGAACTGCTCAGGAACAAGAACCCACTACCAACAGGAGTACAGGGCTCAAATCTGCTCTCATTTTAGAGCCCTGCAGGAGACAAATTCCAGCAGCAACCACACTGCACTAGGGCATACAGAAGAATCATGAACACCTCGCCTCTCTACCCAAACACAGGATGGGAGGAAAACAGCTACAGACAGAGGTCAGAGAAGAAAAAAAGAGGTATTAGTGAAAAATTGCAATCAAAAAATAAAGATTGACAGCTGCAACTCCCTAAATTAAAGGCCTTTCTAAAGAGTTGGAAATTATTTTCAGATTTACACACTGAACAGTCACCTTATCATCTGTAAGGGGAAAAATCCCACAAAACAAAACTACCAATATTTAAAAGTTTTGTGGTAAAAAAGTTTTAAGCACCTTTTTGTAGAGTAAATTGCACAAAGAGGTAGAGAAACTTTCTCCAAATAACCATCTGAATCTTACACCCCTGAAAACATTTAGTCCTTTGAATGGAAGCATTTGACATTGATCATAACAATGTGTATTACTCCAGTTTCCAAGTCTGACTGGACTTGCAGGAAAATAGTTATAATAGCACTTGTGTATTTGAACTTATTCTACTAGGACTGATTTTTTTTTTCATTACGTTTCATATAATTAAGTCATTTGCAAACATATTGTTTGTTCTTAGGCTCTCTAATAATAGGGTTATTAAATTATTTTCTTCCAGTTTTCCCCACGCTACAAATGCAAGCACAGTGTATTTTGCCAAGGAAGCCTCAGAACCAAAGGGGTGTATATATTTTTACAAACTCAAAATCCTACATTTTGTAAACATAAAAAATAAGATCCAAAAGTAGATCTAAATTTTTAAAATACATGCTAATATTGCAGAAAATAACTATCCTAAAAACTAAACCCAGGGGAACACAAAGAGACTGAACCATTGCACTTACTTGATTTGCATTTGAAATAAACAGATCTCAACAATACTAGCAGAAAATGGAACACTTGATAATTAGGTTGTATAAACAGACATAATAATAGGACACAAGGGAAAAGCAGTTCCCTAAAAGCTAAAATATCTTCCAGGGAAGTGCAAGATCTCAGCAAACTATAAATGAATCTAAGGAATCAAGGAAAGCAAACTAATTAAAGTGCTCAGAAATAACAGATACTATCAGTAAGGCATAGAACATTGTCTGCCCTTTGCAGCTCTCCATGGAGTGCTGACCTGGTACAGAACAGAAGCTCTTCTGTATTTTGCAACCAACTAAAGCTGCTTTTCAGAAAGATGACTCTTTTAGTTCAAACTCTGGCTTTACTGGTCAAGACTCACTGGTTTAGAGCAAACTCATGGCTGTGCCATGTCTCCCATACTGGGTCATCAGTTTGCAATCTGTGTTTACTGAATGTGAATTTTACAGTTCATGCAAATCCAAAACAGTCTGGGTGTTCTTAGTGAGTGTTCCAAACAACAGATCCTTCACACAAAGGTCCATGCTGAAACTACACTAAGGACTTAACTTCCTATTAGCAAAAGATCATCCTCACAAAGCAGCAAAATACAAGGCAAATTATTTTCCTGCAAACAGGCACCCTCTTGGAAAAATAGGTATCACCCAGACACTCCAAAGAAGGTCAAGAATAAATGCACCCAAGTTGAATTAAACATTAAATCAGAGTCACCCCAAAAGTAGATTAAGGGTTTAGTTTAAAAAATAATCCATTACTACCCTTGCTCAATCTACAAACATGTCAGAAACATTTGTCTTCTCAGGGAGGAACAAGCAGAAGCTGGCTCCTAGAGAAAAACAAGCATCACCAGCAGGACAACAACAAGCCTTTAATTTTTGTTATGTAACAGAACTTTATGGAAAAGTTTGTAGCTTGCCAGTTCAGAGAATAGATGAATCAGAAATGAAGCATTGCACTGAAGTTAAACTCAGTGTGCCCTTAGGAATCCATCAGAAAGCACAAATACTCTAAAATGAAGAAAACAAGCTTTCAGCTGCATCAACTTACTTTTATTTCTCTTCTCCCACAAATGTATAATTTTAACTTCCAATAAAGATTGTGCCACAGAACTAGGTCTCCAAAGACAATAACCACCAGATTCCATGAATCTGTCTTGCTCCTTAGAGGCATGCACTTTCCTCCACTGCAATACTACACAAGCAGCATTAAATCCTTCTATTAACTGCTCTGCTGCCCCCAGCTCGCTTGCAGCTGGAATGAAAGTCTTGTGCATGTGTCAAAGTGGAAGATGTTCCCTGCTCCAGCTGAGGGGTTGGTGATTACACCCACTGTTCACACAGTAGTTGTCCATTTGCATGTTTTAAGAAATGATATTCACCTTGTAGCTTCAGAACCAGCAAAGGTAGGAATTATTAGGATGTTTACATAATGTACATGTAAACAACATACTCTGTGTGCTTCATGAATGCTCAAGTTAGCCACAAGTGTAATTATACTTGCAATGGGCTTCTGCTGCTACCTGAGAACCAGAAGGCTGTGTACTCAGATTGGATGGCAGCAGCTTACGGACTCATAAAACTATGTGGCCTTCCAACATCCATGAGAAACAAGATCACAACTGTACTAATGCATGATTTACAAGGTAAAACTGGTACTATCATCCCCATTGATTAAACAATAAGTAAGATGGCTTGTCAGCAATAGTGATCAAAGTACAGTTTCAACAGCAAGAATATTATTCCTCCACTGTCTATATAAAGCAACACTGCACCTCTAAAATGAGAGTTATTGATGCCTTAGGTGATTTCTTACTTGACTACACCAATATAGAGAGTTGCCAATTGCTCTAGAGGGTCTGAAAAAGCTTTAGAGAAGTAGTTGGAATATAGATGAGCCAATTCTTTAAGAATACTCTCACTACTTGTATCAGTACCTGGAGAGGCTGCACACATCTTCAGAAGCAAAATTAGTGCATCCTACTAGGTAAAAGTAGCACAGTATGTGGCATAAAATGTATCAGAACAAGACTCTGGTGGATATAAATATTGAAATAACTATCACCCAAAGAAATACAAATGGAAAAAAAGGGACAAACACTAGGCAGAAGCCAGATGCCAGCATCCAGCAGAGATGTATGGCTTGTGTACATACGTACATACCTGTGCTTCTGTAGCACAGAAACTGAGATAATGCTGAAAGACTTCTTAATAGAAAATAATTTTATGCCACTCCACCACTCAGTTCTCCTAACATGCACCACAGCCATTCACAGAAAAGGTCCTAAACTAACAGTTTTCTTCATGTTGCTTCTTTTGCATTCTTCAGAAAAAAAAATGTAATACTACACCAGGAGAAAGAAGGTCTTAAGATACTGATTCCTAGAACACAGAAGATAAGTTAACACACATGGGATCCAAGCAAGTCTCTTATCAAATAAGTGATTTATGTAGGCCTGTGGCTAAGTTAACAGTGGTATTTAATAGTCTCACAACACAACTACAAAATAAATTACAAAATCCTATTTTAATTCAAAAAATCCATTCTTCCTTAGACAGCAGTAAGAGAAAGCAATTATCCAGCTGAGTTAGGATAGCATGTGCACAAGGAACAACACTCACTACACATCATCTGTGGGAAGCAGGTGTTTCCTTCCTTGAACTGAAGCAGGAGAGACAAACCCCATCCAAACACCTCTAACAGCTCCGAATAGCCCTGAAAACAGTAGCGAGGAAAGCGGAACAGCTCCCTCCACCTGCACGGGGGATGCAGGGTTCTACCTGACTACAGAAGCTTGAAAAAGATGGGACAGCACAGGCACGGTTGCTTGTGTCTGTATTGCTCTGGCTGGAGTGCAGGGGGCTCGCAGCAGCAGCGAGAAGGACACGAGGGGTTGGGGAAACTACGAAGGTTCCCCTGAAGCGTTACAAACAGCGCGGCAGAAGTCGGGACGATGTCAGCAGAGTCCTGACTGGAAACCCCACGCACCCCTGACAGTAACAAGGCTGCGCTGCGAAGGCGAGGTGTTGACCACCTGACACACGCAGCAGCACGGCCGTGTCCGGCGTTTCCCCGCCGAGGACACGGGAAGGGAAAAGCCACAACGGGGCGAGAGCTGCTGTTGCGGTAACTCGGCAGTTAGGATCCCACCAGCCAGCCCTCGTGCTCCTCTCCCCCAGCCCGGAGGGAGAGGTACGGGCACAGCTGTGCCCACGGGAGCACACGGGGCGAGGGGCGAAGCGCAGGCAGCGGAGAGGGCGGGACAGCGGCTGAGGGGGAACAGAGTCCGGCAAGGCGGGAGGGGTCGCGCGGCCGCCAGGGCACGGCAATGACAGGTCACGGAGGCTGGCG
>JANHGL010024795.1:0-60966 GCA_024611195.1 Ceyx melanurus | reverse complement strand
CAAAGATTATTCTTTATTATTATTATTATTAATATTATTGTACCCATTTTTTATTATTTTTTGAGCAGAAAAACTCACTAGGTCAAAATGGACTGCCATAAAACTGTGGGGCTGAGGTAAAAGGGACCTCAGAAATACTCCACTCTAACATTTCTGAAATGAAACTAAGTACTGGAAGTGACTTCACAGCCCTACAGGCTGACTCCTGCCTCAGAAGGAATTTCCTGAAAATTCCCATCATCAAAGAAAACCTGCAGTGCATTTCTACAGAAACAAACAGCAGCAGAGCTCCTCACCAAAGGCAAGTGAGTCCCAGGGAAGCATCCCTGCAGCAGTGGAGCAGCAGAACCCACCCCAGCAGAGTGAACCTTCCTCCCAGGCACAGCACAGCTTTTCCAGCAGGTGCAGGGAAATGACCAGTGACCCCTCTACAAGGCAGCTCTGAACCTCAGCACCCCACAGGCAGTGGAACAAATTGGCTGGCTGGTCCCTGGGTATCCTTTATACCTCCTTCTCCCACTGACCCACGGTGTGCAGATGATGGAAGCCACTGCTACAATCCAACACCATGGAGATCCCCACAGCTGTCAACTCATTAACTTCTATTCGCTGCTTCCCCACCTCCTTGCCAATGTATTGCATAAATTGCTTTTTAGCCGGCAGCCTTTCCCTTTGCCTGAAAACAGTTTGCACTGAGCATGTTTAAGTCTTTTTTTTTTTTTTTTTTTTTAAATAAGGCATTTATTCCCTTCACTTTGGTGATTAGCCTTCCTTTTCAACAGTTTGAATGGGCTGCAGGATATTGTTTCATTATCAAGCTGCAACTGGAAATGAGTATTTCATAGCAGCTGAACAGAGGCTTGGCTGTAAATTACTATATCCTAATTAAGCAAAACAAAAGGAAGGAAAAAAGAAAAAAAAAATTTAATTAATGAAGTATTGATGCAATTTACAGACAAAGGCCATTTAGGAGGGAATTCCTGCAATGTGAATTTTATAGAAAGGGATTTTCGCTGCCTCCTTGATCTGTCTAGTGGTGTTTCTCATGTTTAATTTTTGCTTTCTGCCACCTCTGTAAAATGTCTGAAGGTATGTCTGGTATTTGTCCATATGAACACTATCCCACTAGGATGCACATGCCAAGAGCAGAGGGTAATGTGATGATGGCATGAAAACAGCTTTAGGAAATACCATCAGTACCAAGATTACCGAAGGTGTGAAGGGAGCATGGGCAGAAAAGACTGTTCGCCTCAACATGGATTCTTTAGTCTAGATTTCCCAAGAGCTGAACATAGGCCAACTTCAGGGAAGAAGTGCACTTGAAGCACTGAGACTACACTTCAATAATCTACAAAATAACACTGCCAAAGATTATACTCTTATGCTTGCAGGGCCTTCTGAGAAGAACAACTTCAGGAACAAAAAATAAAAAGGAGAGAGAATAAAAATGTAATTGCCTGCCTATCAGCTCCACTATCATAATTACTTTCAAACTCTGACAAGGGCTGAATCAGATGAACACCGAATCAATTTTTGCAGCCAGCAATCAGTGCATTCTTAGCTCATAAATTAAAATGTCACTGGTAGAGTGAGTACAAAATAATGCATGTTTCACTGTTTTACACTGCAGAGAGAACTCCCTTATTTTTCCTTCTGTTTGTTAGAGTTGCTGTATGTCTTTAAGCACTGCACAGGACACTACACTCAACTAATTCAAACCCAAATTTGCAAAGCTGGATGCCTCACATGAAAACAGCTGAAATAACACATTGGTTGAAAAATGTCTAAAGCCTTGGAGAAGTCCAGGCAGACAACACCCATCATCTCACTGGAGAAGTCCAGGCAGACAACTCCCATCATCTCACTGGAGAAGTCCAGGCAGACAACTCCCATCATCTCACTGCATCGACTGGGGGGTGACTTTGACTAGAAGACAATCAGGTTTCCCAAGCACAATTTGTCCCTGGTGAACACAAGTTACTTTTCCCAATCACATTTTTTCCCAAACTCAGAGAAAATTTTTTTTCCATATAAGAACAATCCAGCTATAGTAAAGTGGTTGGTATATTTGTGTGAAGAGTTTTTAGAGGTCTTTATTACCATAAGTAGAGGAATGCAGCTAATCATGTTCTGTCACATAGAAAACTGAGTTTGATACTAGTCTTAACTAGGTTGGTATCCAGAGACTAACAAAAAAATGGAAACCAGTTCTCAAGGAAGGAATTTCTGGTGACAGAATGCAATGCGGTTTAAGGTTCAGTCCCACGCATTCAATTTCCACTTTCGAAATAATCCAAAGCAGAACGTCTACAAAATGGCTAGAAACAGAAATGTGTGTTTTGCCTGAGCACAGAAAGATCAAGCTGAGAAAAAAAGGCAGTTACTTTTCAAACTGCCATCTTTTATCTCTGAAGAAACACAAGAACCAGAACTGATAACTGTCTTGATACATTATCAGTTATAACCACACGAGAGATGCAATACAGAGTAACTCCTTAGATATTGCAAACATACAAATCAAATATAATGAATAACTGAGAAAGCCCCACTTCCCATTTCAATTCTGCTCTCCTTATCTTCCATGCTAATATTTAAAAAGTAATTACTGCTCTTGATTAAACTTTTTTTTTTTCTCCTCTCTGAATGACTGATTTTTCTTTTGAAGTCTGCATCACCCTGAAGGGAAAATCTATTTCTCAGCAGATTTTTTTTCTCTTTTGCTTAGCAAATAAAGGGGATTAGAAAAAATAGAATGACAGTGGAAAGAAAAAGGAGGAATGGGAAAAATGAGCAAGGAAAGACAGGTCTTCTTTTGAGGAATGTCTTTAGGAATTCATGATAAGGAAGAAGAGAAAAATTTCTGTGATTCTGTGAAAAATGAGCTCATCACCTAGGGTATGGCACCTTGTTCTGCAATCTGAAGTTCTCATGCAGAGGTGAATGGGTGCTGCTGACAGCTCCTTACTAGGGCGAGGCTAAAATGATTCTCTATCAGCAGACACACATTAGACATAAAATGTTCTGCAGAATTACTGCAGCTGGGTTAGTTCTCAAGAGTGAGCACAAATGTGTCTTTTCCCAGAGTCTGTGGCATGACTAAACCAGCCTGGAGGGAAAGGAATTCACACTGTAATGCTGAAGTGAGATGGATGAACCTAGATGATTGCATACTTTATCAATATAAAGAGATTAAAGTATGGAAGCTTAGCTATGATTATATCATATGCTATCATGAGTATATTATATGCTTTTCCTATAGCATCCTACATAATAAAAGGTAATGTAAATAAAAAATAATATACTATAGGATATATCACGAACAAAAGATAGACTTATGTGATTTCTCACCCCCAGAACTTCACCCAGTAAATTATATGATGTGATATTGGGGTTTTTGGTCCTATCATATAATGAAACCATGAGTGGTCATCTCTTAAGAATCAAAGCCCATACGTAGGAATGTACTTACCAGTGACCCCCTCTCTCTAAGACTGTGGAATCAGTGTCTGTGACTATGATTCTATGATTCCCTTGGTCACCATTATGTATCATCTCATCACAGAACTTGCTAGCACGCCCCCATACTGCTGCAATGAAGATCATCACACATTCTGCAGGTGCAGAATGGAAAGCACAAGATTTGCACCATTACAGATGAAAAACTCTCTTTCCATAGTCTCTTCTCTGGATGAGGCAGACAATGTGGAACGTAATAGGTCAAAGCACTCCAGTATGAGTAGACAAAATGCCATGTGTTAGACATTTCCTCATAGAAGCTCAAACACATCAGTGGCTGCTTCCAGGGGAAACAAAAGAAAAGGTGAGAGTTCTCAGAAGATGATATACTGACCATGACTCTCAGCTAAACTCTCCAACAGCCACAGAAGCAGTCACTGAAGCCAGGATATATTTCACACAAACAAGCTGGAGGAGAGCCAGCTCTGTTTGAGGTGACTGACTTATTTCAGAATGTGAAGTGTTTCTTCTTGACAGCAAGCCATGCTGACTCTCACTGGGGAGATGCTATCAAAGAAGTGAGACACAGTACTGGCTTGTAACTGGTTCTAAAGGGGATGGCCATTCAATGCCCTTGTCTGCAAAGTAGCTTTCTAAGTAGAACCTGAAATAAAGGTTTTCAGGTGCTAAAAGGACTATGCATGCATTTCTTGGACCTGCTGTTAGTGACTGGTATATCACCAGCAATTTTTGTCATTGTTTCTGCCTTTATTTAAACACACTACTTTTGAAGTTAATAGAATGACTTGTTTCTCCTTTGTGCTGGACCATTTGCATAATTATAAAGAGGGTTCATGGAAGAGAGTCAATCAGATAATTCCCACTTGCAAATTAAAGATCTTTCAATTAATGTGGCTGCATGTGTGTGAAAACCATGCTAATGTAGCAGAAGCTGTCCCCAGTGGTCTCTGATCATATGCCACAGTATCTGTCTCTCTTCACTTTGCCATTGGTGGCCTCTGCTCGGGCAAGAGAGGGTGATGGGACAGAGCAATAAAAGTTTATAGAGTGGTTTTAAATGTTACTTTTGTGGTAGCAAGTAAAAAGCAGGAGTTCATTCTCAGCGGGCTATTAGCTTTATAATTATTATGAATACTAGCTGCTTTATTATGTAGCACTAGCAAAGTAAACTCAAGCTTTTTCAGCATATTTTAGCTTTAACAAAGCAATTACTTGAGTCAAAATAATTTATCAAATTGAGCAACTCTAGCAAGAATTATATTTCTGACTTCAAGCCTTTGTTTTTCAAATAGTAAGGCATAATAACTTCTTGAAAATTAGTAATCAATGTGTCACTCCTGTAAGTAATTATTTTACTTGAAACAAGTAATAAGTCTGTGTTCCCATTTGAGGGCATGTGTAATTGTAATGTATTGTTAATTCTGCAGTCTTTTGTACAGAACGAATATTCAACTTTAATAATCATGGAAAACTATGAAACTATCTCTAGTGCATGTTCTCAGTAGAAGAAAGAATGATAAAACAGTTAGCATACTGAGTATCTCAAACTTCAGAGAACAACAGAAATGATTGAAGTGCATTCTGTGTGTGGTGTTTTGTGCATGCTCAGCATGCCCAAGGTTTGCTGTTGTTTTCAAAGAAAGCTACAGACCTAAAGAACCTGGAATCAGATGTGCTTGTTTCTTTATGCTTGTCTCTTCCATTGTGTTCCTGTGTCACAGTTTAGGGTCTGGGCAGTCCCCAGACCAATAACAGATGCTCTCTTTAACCCTCTCCCTCCCCAGAGGGAAGAGAAAGGGAATAAGGGAGAGAGACTTAGCAATTAGAAAAGGAAACTAGAACAGTTTGAATGAAAATAATAATAATAATGGAATGTATACCAATATGTACAAAACCAGTACTGAACTCAACCCCCCTGATATTAATGTCATCACATCTAGAAGCAAACACTGTCTGCAAAACATGCTGCTAACTTCAGTAAGTATAGAAAAGTAAGATCTCTGGACAGAATTTATTTGGTTCTCACTCAACCCAAGACAACCTGTCAGACCAGGAGCACAGCACAAGGCTCTTCTACGTTAGACCATGAAGTCACATTTTCAAATGAAATAGTTTCACAGGAATTTTTACACTGTACATGAACACTACACCACAGTATGGAACATGACTTCCATCCCTGGATGTGTTTCAGTTGATGGATATGACCCTGAGCTACCTGATGTGACTAGATCTGCTTTGAAAAGGCAGCTGCTGTTGCTCTTTGTTACAGCAACTTCTGCAAGAGTCTTCCTGCTCTGGCCTGAATATTCCACACTTCCCAAGTGTGAACCTCATATAAGCACACAGAGAGACAGGTCATCAGTGAAACTCTCAGTCTAAACAGCACTTGGCAGCATGCAGGGTGCAGTCAAGCCTGTGCTTTGAGCCAGCTCTGGTCCCAGAGATGATTAGACACATTACCTCCATGACTGTGCCTCTGCAAAGGAGTCTTGCCTCACAGCTGGACTTCATCTGTGGGCACTGTCCTGTGTTATTGCCACCAGATGGTCCTTCTCCTGCAGCTAGCCCAGGGAACGTGCACGACTGTGCACACGTGACTGTGCCCACCACAGCGAAGCACCATTTCTCCCAGGCTGGAAATACAGGTGCCACTGCTGTACCTCTGTCATCACCTTTTGCAGCCCAGTGCTCATAGCACCATGCTGGGGCTTTAATTAACTACTGACAAAGAGAGAACAGCAGCTACTCAGTCACCAGGAAAGCCTGCAATCACTCATCATGCACTGCTGCCACGAGTCCAAGAGGAAACCAGGTCCACAAGCTGGACCTTGATGTTATTGTTCTCATTTTGCCTGTTTGTTTGCCTCAAGTTTAATGCCTGTGTGGTTAATTTGAGGGCGATAAATAGCTTTTTTTGAGAAAACTAATTTGTACACAGCTGCAATTAATCAGAGTGCAGAGAAGAGTGCACCAGAGCAGAACACCCCACTGAAACAGATGGCTGAGCTGCCACCACACAGCCCTGCGTTCCTGGGGAGGTTAAGCCAAATTGCAGAGCCCTGGGAATTTGAGCTCACACACCTGCTGGCTCTCTCCACATCAGGCCTGCTAGGGAAAAGCTTGAATGATTTTCACCTGGAAGCCTCCTGGGGCTTGCAGCTATTACTTGAGAAGTTTAATAACCACTGGCATGGGAAAAAAAAAAATAAAAAAAAATATACATAAGTATAAAGAAAGACTTTGCTGAACTTCTCCAACTGCACAGCTGAATTTAGCATCCAGTCCTATTCCTGACTGATGCTCAAAACTTTCCTGGTAAGAGAGGAAAAACGGTATCAGCCAGATGGCAGACGCTGTTTACAACAAAGCAACCTGAGAATCCAGTAGTCTTCCAGTAGCCTTCATTGTTTCTACTGCTTTCCATCTGAATGCAGTAACAAGTTAATATTCCCACAGAAAGAGAATGTGGGGTGCACAGAGTGAAGTGTAATATTTTCAAGTTTCAAGATTGCAGGGTAAACCTTGGGGACTGATCTGCAGCAGTACAGAAAGATGACGTGCTGATTCAGGTGGAGATTGTGAGAGCTGGTGCCAAAGAAAACTTCTCTGACAGGAAAATTTCCATGCATCTCAACATCACCATGATGCTCAGGGCACACAGCTGCTGGTGAGATGGTTATTTTTTAAGTTATTCACACTCACCTGAGGTATACCCAAGGATTACTCAGAAGAGGTTTAGCTTTCACTTGAAAAATCTTGTCATTTAGGACAAATAACAGGTGAAATCTGTAAATGTTTGAAACCTGAACTTCTTTTTAATACATAGCTGCTCTTCTACATAATCACTAGAAGTTGACTAATATCCTTTAGGTATTACTGCTTAAATACAAAAGAACCATGACTGTGCAAATGCCATAGTCTTTGTGAGTGGCTCTTCAAAGATCAGAGTAAAAGCTGTTCCCACAGTGCCATTATATTGTCAGTGATAGTCCCAAAAGAGGCTGAGACACACCAAAATCACAAGACTAAGTGATCTCTGCTTTCCTTTTCAAAACTGCTAGAATCAATATCTCATTACCTGATTGCAAAACACCACACGGAGCCCAAGTCCTGCCTGTATGGGCTGACTGCAGCCATGGAAAGAGAATTTAATGTTACTCACCCTTTTCCTGTCCTGGGCAAACACACAGCACCCACAGCAATGCCTTCAGCAAGGGAGGTGCTTCAGCTCAGGAGTACCAGCAGGAGGGCTGAGGAGTTAAAACCTATCCACTTCCCTTCAGCAAATCCACATTAGATAATTAGTGTCAGGTTTCTTCTACTTTCTTCCTCCCTAGACCTTGCATGGCTTCAATACTTTGTTATTATCTTGCAAATGAGGGATGAGAAAAAAGAGATTTGAAATGGTTTCTTAAATATGCAAGCCCTGTGGCAGGCACTTAAGGAGTTGTAGCAGGGTAGAAAGATGTCTGCATAGATCTTTAAGGAGACAATTTGTGAATGTCAGAGTAGAAAGGCTTTTTATGATTCTGTACGAGCTGTGTGTGCTTTTTTCTTCTGGTCTGGACCACGCTTTCCTCAGAAGCAAAAAGGAAATTACAGTGATGACTCCACTAAGCTCACAGAGGGTGTTGTTCCTCTCCTTTACCCAAAATACATGCAAATGTATTCACCAGGCTGATGTCTCTGGCAGTTGTTGCAACCAAGCAGAAGGAGTCACTGTTCAAAGATGAGTCACAACAGTGGTGATCAAAAGAAAAGCAAAGCCTACAGTATGATGACTGACAGTTCTAAAGGCAGAGAGATGCAATTCTGGACTGAGAAATTAAGAGAATTTCCATGTGGTCAATCAACACATGGAACATCGTCTGAGAAACCATAAACCCAGCCAGGAGTTCCTGCCACACTACAGCAACAATAAAGAGCTGTGTTACTGAAGACCTCATAGAACAAAGGCATAGCATCTTCTCCAATTAAACTTTGCCAAGGATTCAAAGCTATATATCAAGTGTAATTCAGTTATTTATTCAGTAACAGAAGCCCAGACTTCTAGTTTCTGCTGCTAGCTCTGATATTAGACTTTACCTTATATAGAGCCACCACTGCCATAGCATCTGAGCACCTTCTTTGCTGTATCCTCATAACTAATAGTAAAGACTATTATCCTCTCTTTCTGGAGGTGAACAAAGGCACCAAAAGGCTAACTATCTTCCCAAAGATTATATGGGAAATTCACAACAGGAATGAACTAACTGTTCTCCCAAGACTCAGGGTCTGAATTTCTTCTTTGCTCAAATCCACTCCGACGGTCATAACCTCAGTTAACTCTGGATATAATTGTATTTTCACCAAGATGAGTATGAAACTTTAATTTTAAAGCCTTCTGAGTTGCTAGGATGAAATGCACTCCTAAAGGTTCAGTGTACTACAATAATCACAGGCCACCTTGCAGTGGTAAAACAAAATATCACTAAAGCACATTATTCTTTAGATAAAATGCTCTTATTATTTCTACTATATCTATTTCTGCAGACCTCAGCTCCATAACACTCAGGGTCTCCTGTTTGCTCTCCAAGCTCCATACCACAGTTAAGAATTGCTCTGTAGCACCTTATAGTGAAAGCTCTCAGCGGGTACCTACAGCCAGACAGCAAAGAGCAGCAATAAAACCCATCTCAAAATTTATTGTTACAATATACTGGTTGCCTTCACTCCTGCTGTGCTGAATGGGCTGAAGAAAAAAAGATGATATCCTATTGGGAGTTATGTATCAACATTACAAAGCAACCTGATCAATCCTTACACAAGCACATCAACACAGTGAGAAAGTAGTGTAAGGCACTGCAGTGGGTAAAACAAACAAACAAACAAACCAGCCTAACTGCCATCATACAGATTTCTTACTGCATGGAACAGGGTCGCTGAGCCAAGTTCAACACTGAGCCTGGGATGCTCCTCTGTGACAATGGCTCTCTCAAGTGAGCTACAAGGAAAAAAAAATCTAAAATCCCTCGGGCTAAGCCATCAGAGGCAGTGCTAACTCCGAGCTGAGATGTACTTTTGGAATAATAGAAGAAGGCTGCTGCTAGCAGCTTTTTAAACAGTTATGGGGAGCTAGCACATGGCAGCTCAGCAGAACGAATTGCCTCATTAAGAGCTATTTCCATTAAAGCAATCATCACCCTCTGCCTGCAATTTACATCAGCTCTTCCTCTCCACATCAGAGCTGAAAAGGAAATGGTGTGAAAGGGAAATGCACCGGTGTGAAATACAAGTTGTGCAGGAGTCCTAAATCATACTCAAGTGATTGCTTTTAGATCAATTAACGAATTCTCATTACCTGTTGTAGAAAGCCACCTTTACAAGGTTTATTCTATGCCTGTACTCTCCTAGAGAGGACAGAGACTGAGGTTTTCTGGAGGTGATCCTCTGCCTTCACTTGCAGAGCACAGAAAGCTTAAGGGCTATGCTAATGTGCCCTGAGTGTACTGATGTATGTGCACAGGAACACTACATCTGCTGAGTGCAGGGACTCACACACGGCGGTTCTTGGTGCCTACAGTCTGCTGGTGGGAGGGAGTCTGCTGTACCTGGGAGCAGTGATGTGTGTGGGCGAGGAAGATGATGTGTGAGAGGGTGTAATACACACACGTGAACATCTTTGTGGGTCTGAAAAATAGTTACAGCAGACAGAATGACATGACTGGCAACTTTCACTCAGCCAGCATCAGTCTGTTGAGTTTCTATCTCTGTGATGTTCTTGGCTGTGAAGCAGCTGTTTTGGGTTTAATTCCCTGGGACCTGCACAAATCACAGAGCTCTTTGGGATGGTAAATCACAGGAAACCTTCTTCTCAGCATCACCAAAGTTTTTCTCTCCACAAGAAGCAGGCAGGGAGAAGACAGGACCTAGAGCAGGTGCCTATCAGATCAAAAGTAAAGTCTTCAAAGGTATAGGCATGAACGGACATGTTTTAAGTGATTTTAGCACTGAGTTCTTTCTGACCTTGAGTGGAAAGATGACTGTCACTCGTATTTTCTTGCTCTTCCCAGTAGTCCAAAACTTCTGCTTGATCCTTGAGAACAGAAGCCTGTGAGATGTCTCCTTTCTGTGACTGGCAGTCTGTGGGGTGGGACAGCAATTCCCACCAGTGTCTGTGCACATGAAATTCACCTGGCATTACAAACCAGACAGGAGGAAAAGAGGCTGAATTGGAAAAGAAGCTCCCTTTTTCAACAGGGAGCAGAGCACAACAAGGAAATAAAAAGATGAATAAACCTGTCATAGGGTTTTTCTTTATGGAGCAGAGGCACAGTTATTAGGTACCCGCAAAGAAGGCATGCTGGATATATGACTGCTAACACATCGTCCATAACACAGAGCTCTGCAGAAGGAATACAACTTTTCAAACAGCTGTCAGAGGCAGAAATAAATACAATGTCTTAGTGGGAAAAAATGACCAAAAGGATTAGAAGTGAGCATTTGGGTGGTGCAGACAGGAGCCAGAGAGCTCTCTGGCAGCGCTTTTTCATACTCGCTACTTGTCAGAAATAGGAAAATTATTAAGCTTTTATTATTATTTTTCTCTTAATAATGTTGGTGAGTTTTTTACTGCTCATAAAATGTGACAGATTTATAGTACTCACTAGAAAGGGAAGGCTGCAAACACAGAGCTCTGCCAAGCATATCTTCAGTCACAACTGTGGCACCCTCTTTAGTACTGAAGATGGGTTACAAATGCTGAGTGGGGTATGTTTTATTCAGTAAATTTGTGCACTAATACTTTGAACTAAGTAACTGCCCATTTTAAAAAACATTTACCCTGCTAAAATGCCTTTGCTTGCTGGATAACATTGAAATATTGTCAGTGAAAGCTTCAAGTAACAACTAAACAACCATTTTCTATGTCTTCCTCACACCATTAGACCAGCTGTCTCCACGCTAACTACTAAGAACTTACTCTGAAATGAGAAACGGGAAGATCTTCCCTATCCTTCATTCTCCAGTCTGCCATTTGATACCCTACAATTCACACAGGAACGATTTTGAGACTATTGCACATCCTAGCCCAGATTTCTTTATAGGCAGCCTCATTTCAGACCCTGGCCTGAAAAAGAAAATGCAGTGATTTGCAATGATGGATGATCTCAATAGCAAAATTCCATCTGACCTGCTGCTAGAAGCAAGGGGCATATTACTTACTTCAGATAGGTAAGCTGGTTAGGATCAAATATCATCAAACCCAAGGCTCTCAAATGAAACTGAACTTCCACCTGAATAGAACTGCTTTTTCTTCTGAGATGTATATATAGTATTTTTCTTTTCCTTATGCATGAAGCAGTGTGTATCAGAGCTCTGGCTCAAGTGACAAGTGCCCTATCACCAGGTAAAATAACCTGATACAATCCACCAAGACTGTAAACACTTCTTCACTTTCACTGGCCTACTTCTCTCTCTCTCTCTATCCTGATGTCTTCCTCTAATCTTTCCACATTTCTAGATTAGTCTACCCAACTTCTTTGTTGTATCAGTACCTCCAGAAGGCTGAACCAGAAATGCCATTCCTTCTTTTGTTGCTTTTTATTTCTTTTATTCACCTTGGTCTGCATGAAAACAGTGATGAACGCATGTGACTTAAGGAGTTAAGTGGACTTGGACTTACTTAAATCTGAACCACCAGCCCCTCCTGTTCTAAACCATGGCATGCTATTTCTGCGCATCACTACACAGCTGCTGCATTCTGCCAAACTTAGGTGCCTGTGAGAGATGAGAAAAAGGAAGCCTGAACAAAGACAAATATTTAGAAATATCTCAACTATTCTAGTAGAGAAGTAGTGTTTTAACTTAACCTGATAGACCTGGTTTCACCACAGAACTGATGAGAACAGACACAACTTTGACTCAAAATAGTTTCTGCAGAGTCCTGTCTGCTTTAAAGGCCAAAAAGGGCGAGAGATTCTCATCTACTTCTGAAAACCCTTTGCACTCCAAAACCTGAATGCATTCCTTCATCACCAAAGAGAAAACCCAAACTATTCTGACAAATCTTGACATTGTACTTCATTACCCAGGAAGAAACAGTATTCCAGCCTACACCCTTGCTGTGCTGAGTGTAACTATTTGCATACTACAGCTTGGATAGAAGGGAAAACACAAGATAAATTAACAGACCCATTGGCCAATTTATATGGAATTAATCATAATTACAGTAAATTATGCCAAGAATGACTAGAGGTAATCCCAGGGCAAACACATCTTGGTTCAATTAGCAACAGAAGCAAAATTTCTTGTCAAATTTAGAGCAGTTTCTATTCATGCTATCCAGTAGCAGAAATATTCTAGATAATCTGAAGGTCCACATTTTACTATTTCAAAACTAGCATAATATCATGTAAGTTTTATATATTTGTGTATATGAGAAGGAAAATTCAAGTACTGTGGAACTTGTAATAATAGAAATGTAGATGCAAAGCAAACTGTGCACTAGAACAGCATAGATACTTGAATGACAAAGGTACCCATTAATGAGATCTTAGCCTCTGTAAAAGCAAATATGCGTAGACAATAATTCTTTCAATAAAGCTACAAAATGTGCTTTACAGAAGTCTTAAAATCAGTGTGGATTTGAAAGACAAAGCTATTTTTTCTTCTTTTTTTCATCAATAAGAAACAGATCATAGATTTACCAGATAGGAGTAGGAGCTTTTGTACCATTCAGGTGTGCAGTCTTATAAGTACAATATAACTACACTGCACAATCTGGCAGTGTGAGCAACACCTGAACTCTAGAAATGAGTACATTTGGCTACTAGAAGCTGTAAAGACTCGTGGTGCTGTGTACTACGCTACTTGGCTCATTTTCTCTGCTTCTCAACCATCATGGTGCTCTGGCTGCTGTGGTTGAATCCCTCCTGGGCATGGGTGTTCAAAGCTAAGTTGCCTACCTGTGCACTAAGGGAAGAAACTAGGATACAGGACAAATGGTGGCCTTAGCTGATGTACTGTTTATTAGTTTGATTCAACACCAGTCAGTAACAGCTCAGAGCTAGTGTTGTGTGGTGTGGCAGGACGGGTTTGAAGGAGGAGGTGAAGGAGCACAGTCTGCTCCATGCCCTGTTGAATTCAGCATGCAGCATCTGGTTTTGCTGCAACTTGGAGCCACAACAACAATTAATAGAAAGCAAAGTCACGGAAGCAAAAGACAGCAAAGCCACAAAACATCTTGGAGTCAGTCCCAGACAAGACAGGCTCCCTCACAACAAGCTAAGGATGAAAGCGTCATCGCGCCGGTATCAGCAAAAACGCCAAGAAGAAATCATTTGCAGAGAGGAATGAAAGATAACCTTGGCATCACATCTGCAACACAAAGCTTTAATGAACATTTCACAACCCTGGCACATTTGAAATGTCGTCTTTGATTCAATATGGGAAATCTGCGTGGGGTGTAGGACCACAGATATGGATGAGACACAAAGATGGGGCTATGATCAAGATGAAAAGGAAAATCAAGCTGCCTTTCCTTGTGTCCATGTGAATGGTGACAAAAATAGAAGCAGTTTTCCTGTTGGCTTGGTCACACTGGGGACAGCAATTGCCACTGGCATGAGTTACTGGCTAGCTGCTAGCACTGCTGTAGTGATTTGGCTGGCACAGATCATCACTTCTCTCCCTGCAACAGCTTCATAAAAATACCCCTGTTTGAAGATTTCCAGTTGGTTCTATTTCTAAACCAACTGCTTTCTTTGGAAGAAAATTCCCTGAGTGTTTTTGGGACTAAGCCCTCTCAAGACCCTTTTATGTACAAACAAGATCACAGACACTAGAAGTGGCAGGTACATATTCCAACATATTTATCTGATTAGCTAACCCACTCTAGCCTGCCTCAGACAATACAGCTGTCCCACACAGTACATTCAGCAGCAGTCTGTGCAATCCAGATTTAAATTGGTTAAGCAAGGATGTTTTCGTTTCTTTCCTGGGGAGACTATTCCACAGTTTATCAAGTCTTGTTCTTACAAAATTGCTTCTGCTTTCAGCCTAAATTTATTTACTCTTAGTTTCAGCCCAACATTCCTAGCTACGCATCCTCAATGCATCACTCAAAACAATTTATACTCCTTAAATGTTTAATGTCTATAACCATGCTCTTTCCTCACTATCATTTATCAAACAATGAACACTCACAATTTGTGTAATTTCTCATCATCTCAGCTTGTGTTTTAAGTTCTACCTCCTTTTTTTTCCCATTTAGGCATCTGAAGTGGCATGTGGCAGCATCACAGGAGAGAAAATTCTGTTCAGAGTAGTTTTGAAACTCTTTGGGCCTGGCAAGCTCTGCAGATAGCCTACTTATAAGCTGATTTGTTACTTACATAGCAGTGTGGTATCTTGGCATAAATAGGCTAGAAAGAACCTTGTGTTCCTGACATCATTTACAGCATCATCATCTGACTCAATGAAGCATCTCCGTTTCCTCTGTAGATAACGCTAGCTGGAGGGTCTAATTCAACTACTGCTGCACTACATTCAGAAAAGTAGATATAAATATTACTATGGTTATCTAATTGTCTCATTTTTTGTCAGTGTGACTCACTCAGCTCACACTGCACCATCTCTGGAACATCACTGATGCCTTCAGTGACTCGTAGCTTACTGAGAATACCTCCTGTGTTAGGAGCCAAGCAGTTCTAGGTGGTCTCTGTAACAAACACCTTGGGAAGTTAAATGCCCTGTTCCTCTGAGAGTGTTCTAGAGGCACTTTGTTTGGTATTTCTTCATACAAAATTGTTTCAGAGTTTCTAATACATAAGGTGATACAAATTACCTTTAATTAATTTTACCAGAACTGCCAAGACCCTTAGTGGCACAGCTGAGCATCACTTCCAGTTTTGTGACCTGTAAGGTGAGGACACCATAACTTCTGAGATCCCAACAGCTATTCAATGCTTTTTGTCTGTTTCAGGAAAACAATTTGTTTCAAAAGGCATAACGGGAAACGTGGATTTCTTTTGTGGAAATTCATTTACGTCTCAAGCTCTTCAGTTCTGAAGGTTTTTGGGGTACTTTTTATATTCTTGTTCTTCCACATCCAGCAAAATATGTTCAGAAAGTGATAGCTATCTGTGAACTCAGCAAATTTGACAAGTTGTTAAAATAGCTTTCATCCCTACAGCCCATTTGGAGTGATAAAGAATTGCTGTGGTCTTGCACTGGATTGGACTGACTTCATTATCACACTCAATGATGGTTTTAACTTTATATTTCCTCAGCTTTGCCTGAAGGAAAAAATGATACCCCTGATAACCAAAGTGCATTATTAAAGCTAGTTTCCCAAGGAGTTTAATGATAACTACATTATTTCTCCTTAAGAAAGCTAAATTGTGAAGCTAGTTTTGTTCATCATGCTTAACACTGGGAGGCTTTGTTCTACTTGGTTTAAACAGCAATTTGGTTTGATATTTTTATATATATGCATGTTGGATTTTTCCATGGAAGAGTTACTGCAGCACACTTTGAAGATGAAAATGAAGCCTGCTTAGTAAGTGATTTTTTAAATGAGTTTGTGGTCTTTTCTTTCTTTCCATGCTTGTCAACAATGAAAATGACATCTGGATCTAATTATTTATCTGCTGTGTGAAATCACTGTTCAATTAAAGTGATTTCAGGACACAGAGAACCTCAATTGTACCAGCACCTCCTTACCTTTGGCATCCTCTGTACAGATGCTCTTGCTGCTGTTTAAAATCAGTGAACTATTCCCACTACCTCGTGCAGCTGGTGCAGAATTCCAGCATGCTTCTGTCAATGCCTTGAAACAAATTTAAATCGCTTTTAGGAATCCTACAAAATAGTACAGAGGATTTTCTCATTAGTACACACTTGTTTAATCCTCTTTTGAGCCCTGATAAATTCCTTGGTTTAGGCTCTTTCTGTAATTAGTTTTACAGGTTAATTATCTTTTGAATACAACACATTTACTTCTATTGTCTTCAAATGTATCACCTTTCAAACCCACTGAAATCCTCCTGTTCTTACCTTTTGGAAAGGACAAGTAAGAACGTTCAGGATTTCCTCCCCAAATCATTCAGGAATTTTCACTTTGTGACAGCCACAACCTCCCAAGCACTGCCTGCTCTCATTTTCTCTTAGGTTTCTTGTCAACATTAGCAGCTGTTTTTTCAACTTGCTGTAGTTACTATTTCATGACTCTGTGAGCAGGAATAAATGCTGCCTCCTTGGTTAGCATGTACCACTGGTTTATATAATGCCCTGATCAGTGGAATTTTCTAGCTCATTATTTCTGTATCACAGTGTAGTATTTTCTTTTTGACTTCTGCTGTGCAATGAGCAGATGTTTTCACTGAGCTGCTGGCAATGTCCCCTAGTTGTTTTTGTTTTTTCTCCCTGAATGGTTACAGTTAATTTAGAACACAGCAATGTGTATGAACAATTCAAATTATTCCCCGCAATGGGCATTACTTTGAATTTATCAACAAATGATTGCTTGCATATGTTGTTCTGCAGTCAGTATCAATACAGCCTCCTTTATTAGGTGCCTCTGAAATTTCTCACGGTCTCCTTTCATGCTGACTCCCATAAATAATTTCTTATCCACAAATCTTGCAACTTTACTGCATGCTGTCTTTCCCACATGACTGATTAAATAACTGGTCCTCAAACAGAAGTTTGAAGCCCCCTTCCATTAACCTTTTGGCATTTTTCTATTAACCTGAAAATCGAGCATTTACTTCTCTTTTCAGTCCCTTGTCCTTTGCCAGTTTCAAATCAATGACAGACATTTACTGCTTATTATCTGACAGCTTTGGTTCCCTATCAGCTCTTACATGGAATTTTGAAAGACTAAATAAGTCCCATTTTTTTGTTCCACCATACCAACTGTATGGGTTGCACTGTATTAACACGATCAGATTGGAGAAGCACTGAGATCAATCCCAGATTCTTGCTTTCATATTCTATTAGCTCATGCTGCTTCTTACAGAAAATTCATTTAATTACAATTTCAACCAACTTTCCCAAAATCACACTCACTAACCTATATAATGATGTATCAAAATAAAGTGTATTCCCTTTCTATTTCTTTTCTACAGCAGTTATTTTAATGAGGATTTTTTTCCCAGTTCAAGCACTCGTTCCCCATTCTGTCAGAAACCTTTTCTTGTTAATCTAAGCACCCATCCCCTTTATATTCTGTCTTCCTGAAAAGTGCATATTTGAGGCCTGTATCCCTTACCATAGCTTTATTGCTTTTTTTATATCTATATATAGATATATATAACTGTTTTGTGTAAAACAGTTGCTTGTTTAGCTATGAAGACAAATAGAAGCAGATGATTCTAGTTTCCATTTACTTTGTAAAAGTAAATTCCAAGTAGGTTAAATTCCAAAATATGCATGGGACAACTAAACCTTTAAAACTACCTGTTTCAAGGACTGTCTTTAGACAAAAAAGAGCAGAAACTGCTTTTTTTTGGATAAAAGTATTTTGATTACTCTGTGCCTTATTGAGAAAGACAAATCTGGCCTCCATTTTCTGGAGAGTTTGTGTTCCTAATTTTGGTTGGTTCTTTCTTTGTTGTCTGTAGAACTGATACGCTTTGATTTTCATACATGACTTATCTATTTTCCGTGTGCTTCAGAGCTGTGCAGCCTGCAGGCATCTACTCTGGCTTCAGCACAAGTCTGACTTCCCTACTTAGTGGCAACTAAGGACATGCATGGCAGGAGAAAACTAGTCTTTTGGATTTATTTATTTAAAGGAAAGGGCTAAATTGCTAAATACAAAAAATGGAAGCTGTGACAGGGCACAATGTGGAAGTCACTACATAGAAAAGAATAAGAAAACTGCCTTTTTGAAAGACTTCAATTGATAACTGACAAACCTGTTGCCTTGTTAAAGCACTTTCTCCAATTTTCTATAAATAATAATTTAGAGCAATGTCTAGGTAGCACAATATTTGCCTTACTCACAAGAGGTCAGGAAGACAGTGTCAGAGGAGGCACTGTGCAGCCATGATCCACTTCAGACACAGAAGTGATCTGCAGCTCACCTGCCCAATATTCTGGTGTAAATGTTGATTCAATAGCTGCTGGTTCCTTACACAAGAGCAGAGCACAAACCAGCATTGCTTCTGGAACACATCGTGGCTAAAACATGTATGTGAATTCAAATGCAAATTAAACATGGCTTTGCATTTCTGGAACACTGCTGAACGTCCTCCAGAGTCAGTGAGCTTGGGAGTGCCTGTTACGCTGGCACATAAAGCATGTCAAACCTCTGCTGTTTCTACAAGGAAAGGTGAGCAGCTCTTCCTAGCCAGTGATTAATTACTCTGTCCTGCATCAGAAGCTGTTCTCCACAGGCTTCTGACTGGTGAGGTCACCAAAGCCAGTAGGCTGACCATTTGGTGGAAGAGCATGATATCCCCTCTCCTGTGCATGACCACAAGGATGGCTGCACAGAAGTGCATCAACAACCTCTCTGAGTTGCAGAGTTGATAGCGTGTTTTCTTCAGTTCAGCTCTGTCAGCATCCACTCCAGCTCCACCAATATTCTTTAAAAAAAAACAACCCACCTTTTAAGCCCTTATAGCATATTTATTTGAAAAAAAGTCTGGCAATAGTGAATTTAAACAGTGCCAAAGAATAAAGGTGGCTCATTACTAACTTCCTTCTGTCAGTAGGTCACAATATCCTTCATTAAGATGACATTTTTCCCCTCAAGTCACATATCCCTGGCCTCAGCATAAAAGTATAATATAAGGGAAACAGTCCAATGCCCACCCTTGTCACATTCCAAATGCATACACATAGAGGAAAGAGCAGAGCATTTCAATGATCAAGCTCCTGATTTTACTCCTGATTTCAGATTGAAAGGCTTTATCTCTCCTTCTCATGTTAGGAGTCTTCTCAGCTTACAGGCTCTATTCTTTAGTGTCTATGATACTGGGATCTTTCAGAAAAGGACAGAGGTGATGCCTCCAGTAGCATGAATATGCAGAAGTGTGATTACTAGTATGAATACACTCTGTAGCTATGGAAAGCATTGTTGTAAAAACTCAGTGTTCTACAAGCAATTAATTAGATCTGTGCCATTTTGACAGAGGTTTTAAGGACTGGATCAGCCACAGTACTCGTCAACAAACTAGATCAAATAAACTAGATTACCCTATTACTGTCCTGATGCTCACCTTATTTGGCTAAAAGTATCCAAGATGTAGTGCTTTTCACTGACATTCATTAACCAGAGAAAACCCTCTCTTTAATAGTATACCTATTCTCAGTTGTGTATGAAGAGGCTTTGCATTGCCAATGAAGTGCATAAATTAGAGGGAGAGATGGACAGGAAAGTGTGAAAGAAAAGGAGTGTGAATGATGGCAACACAATTTGTTAGTTTCAAAGGTCAAGGCAGCCAGTGTTTTTATTGCATCTGATTGCCCAGGGGCATTTGCAGTGCCCTGACCTGAAACAAACAAGTTGCTGTGGCAGTGCTTCCACATATTTATGTTATTCCCAGGCAAATGTGACCATCTCCTCAAGTTCTAGTGCAGCACTTAGCTCTGTGCAGTCATTATCCATTATCTGAACATGGCAGGCAACAAGATAGTGGCACAGCACTGTCAAATAAGCTTCGCCAACCCTCACTTTATTTCTAATCTACCCTCTCTGCCCTTGTGTTGGTCTGGTGGCAAACCACTGTCAGGAGAAGGCAGCAAGGGGTCAGGCCATGCTGCTTCACTGTGGGACTCAGCTATCCATGAAAAGGAGAGTTCTGGGAAGACTCAACTCCTTTGCCAGGGCACTTCAGGTTACTCTGGTATATTCACAGCAGCAACAGTACACAAAACACCACCCCAGAGTAACCAGCAGCTTCCCAGAGGATGATCTACTTTCAGTTGTGATTCAAATGGAATTTCTAGGCTTGCTACTCTACTTGAAAAGAATAATTCATCTAGTTAACCAGGAAAGTTCAGGATACTGGAGTTTTCCAATAATTCCAGTAAGTCTATAAAGCCTCCTGTAGTAGTGGCTCAGATGCCAAGTCTAGTGGAAGATGGCATCTCAACTGACACAGCAGGTGTTATGGGACCAACTTTTATGTCCATCCCATTTTTCACTGGTTGCATAGGCATGTGAACTACCTGAATTTTCTAGATGCAAAATACAGCCCTGAAATTCCTAATAGTGCTTTTGTGTAAGCCCTGTGAGAGCTCTTCAGAAGGCCAGCAGCCTTTAGCCTCTGAAGCTGGGTTACGGAGTCTCTTCCAGAGGAAAGTGCTTGATGAAGAGAGGATGGTTCAAGAAGATGTTTCACTCATTCTACTGTCCTGACCTCCAGGATCACTGCTCCAGAAAAGGCCAGCATGGGGAAACCTGACTGAAATGAAGGGTTAACCTGTAAGCCATACAGTCTTTCTCTTACTCAAATGACTTACAGCACATGAATGTTATTTCAAAAGCACATGAAGCCTTCAAGAAGTTAACAGAAACCTATATACTATCAAATTAATCATCTTTTAATTTAAAAGATTCCTTCCATCTCAATAAGCAAGGAATCACTGCTGCTCACACATCCCAGCAATGCAGAAGCTTGTCATGTAACACCCAAGGAAGTATTAGAAGTTGCTGTAATGCTTAAAGTATGAATCATCTTTAAAGTCCTTCCAGCTGGAGACACTCTGGTTTTGAGACATGCAACTTGATAGAGAGGGGAAAGACAATATTCCAAACTCAGGATTTCTGAAATATTGAGAAAAAATGAATATGAGAGGTATAATTGTTGTGAGAGCAGTGCTGGCAGGAAATGGCAAAACTAGGTGGGAATTTTAGGTCTGCAATGTCAAAGGAGATTTTTCTTCCAGCTTCTAAATAAAATAAAGGCTCTATAGAGGGAAGCTTTTACAGAAGCTAGGACACATGCAAATTATCCATGCGTTAAAAAGTATTGCAAGAATTAATTCAGGAAAAGCAATAATCCTTTTCCTGTGTGGTGCAGATACCGTACATAAGAACAGGAAGAGGCTAAAAAGAGATAACTGGAACTCACTATACACTGACAAAGTCATTGTCAAGCAGGAATGAAGTGCTGAAGTGAAATTATATTGACTGAAAATTTTCTCCCTTCTCATTAAAAGCTGGAATAACAATACAAACTGGTATTATTTAGCAATACACTTCATTTTTCAAAACCCACTCCAATATCAGTCCAACATTTACATTCAGTTTTGACAGTTCAAACAGCTACTAGTAGCACTTGCTATCTGGTGGTAACCATCAGATGCCACACAGGCTCACGCTGGCATGGTATTGGTACCTTTAATTATAGTTTTACATAAAGAAATAACTGTGTAAGTGTGTACTAGGAACAAAAACACCCAAACCACGAAAGCATCTGATACACTGTAGTACTGGTGTTACAATTCTGTGCTATATTTGACTGAAACAAAGCTCTTAGTAAATTATTAAGAAGATTAAGTGTAAGTTCAGCAACGTAGCCTGCCTGTGTGTAAAAATGGGCCTAAAGAGATTGATATCACACTTTGTTTGAACAGCCTAAGTGCTCAGGATCTCTAGTAATTGTTCTTACCTCAGCTGGAGCTCAGGCCACCCTTCCTTTCTCCTTTTCTAACCACTCATTTTCATTGCACAAATGTAATGACCCCCAGAAGCAAGCCATCCTTTCACCCTGCTCTGGGACACTGCAGGATGGAGGGACACAGATGGCTTTCACAGGAGAACAAAAAGGCTGGAGACTGAGAGTGACTATAATTTCCAACCAATGGTCTTTTGGTGGCTCCAGACACTGGGAAGCCACATGAGCTCCCTGTGCTGGAGGAACTGTGCCAGGCAATGCTCATTTGCTGGAGATGCACTCTGATGCTCTCAAACACCTATGGCATCTCCTGCTTCTCCACAGCCAAAAAGGGAAGCTTTTCCCAGAAAAGCTGAGAAGTTTGTGCTGGCTTACATAAGGCTCAGGAAGAGCAGTGCTGGGCAGGACAGGACGCAGTACTCGGAGAAGAAAAAGGAAGTTATTTTTACACAGCTCAGAATAGCAAACCAGCATGTTCAGCTCGTCTGTTGTGGTTACCTTCAGCCCCAGCACTGACAAGTGCTGAGCTCTAGACACATTTTCATTTCTCTGCTGCTCCAGGCTGAGGGCAGACAGCACCCATTTCACCACACGAGCACAGTTGTGAGCTAAGACAAGTGTACTTTCAATTTGCAAGTTAGCAAACTGAGTCTTGTCAAAGGCAATATTAATTTCTACAGGGCCCAAGAACCAGCTCATTACTCCTGACTCTGCCTGCTGGGCTTCTGGTGCATTAAATAAATAGAAGTCATCCCAGAGAAGGGCGTTTGTTGTTGCTGCCATAATTCTGCACTGTGCTTCAGGAAGATGTGTCATATGAAAGGAGGCTTCTTTAGGGTCTGGCAGCAAAGACCTGTCAGATATAATGTGACAGCACTAATAACACCAATTAATTAGTATTTTTCAGCCATACGTCTGAAAACACTTAACAATAGAAGAAAAAAAAATCAATCCCACATTGTATCAGGAAGAAACTTGGGCACACAGAAGTTAAAACACCTTGGGCAGTATTATACTGAAATATCAGGCAAAGTCTGGGAACTAAACATTATTGAAGAGACCACAGAAAATGGTGCCTGTAAGAGCTGGGAGGCTTGACACAGTGACCCAGGCTTTCCTACAAAAGACTCCTGTAATCACACAGTTCAGGACTAGACAGCTGATTTGGATGCCCTGTCTCCTGAGGAGGAGAGGAGGAGACTGCAGATGTTATTTGCTAGCATGACTGAGCTCGGTGCAGAACACATATCTCCTCACTGAAGGATTTTCTCTGCATTAACTACAGTCCTGTGTTTGGGACCAGGGAAGGGAGAAGACCAGTGACAACAAAATGAACTGTTAAGAATTTAAGGCAATTGGAGCATCTCTTTGGGTCAGTTCAACAATGAACTCTTCTCACCAGAGCAGAGCAGAGGGGCAGAATCCCCTTTCTCCATCTGCCTATCCAGGTCCCTCTGGATCACATCCCATCCCTCCAGCCTTTCCACAGCACCACTCAGCTTGGTGTCATCTGCCAACTTGCTGATGGTGCCTCCATCTCCTATATACAGATATGTATCTATATAATTGATAAAAATGGTAAACAACACAGGCCACAGCATGGACCCCTGAGGGACCATTTTCCAGACCCCACACTTTCACAGAATATTAGGGGTAGGAAGGGACCTCCAAAGATCATCAAGTCCAAACCCCCATTAAAACTGAAAAAAAAAATAAAATCTTTGAATGATTGAAATAAATCTCAAACAGTTAAACAAAACAAGTTATTCAGTTTTACATTTGTGAAGTGAAAACCAGCCCTCCCCTTTTTCAAAAAGTACTTTTTTTTTTTCTTTTAGAATATCTTCCTGGACAGCAAAAGGGAAAAGAAATTACAAGGGTTTGGACTGATATATATATTTTTTAAAGTCTTTGCCTTCTATGATGAATCTGCACAAGCCTGCCAAATAAAGCCCTGACTTGCAACATGGTGAAGGTATCAGTCATATAAATAAAATATAGTGATAGAAGGATGGGATTTCTGGCTCAAAGAGATGTAATTAACAAGTGACATTTGTATTTCTAGGTGAGGTGCGTGGGTCTTTTGAGTTAATAATTCATTATTTCTCTCCATCCTTAGTCTGAATTGATGGACCACTGCAGGTGGATGGGCTCCTGAGCTGAAAAGAGCTCAGATGCCAAGGTGATACACGTGACAGGCACTGCAAATGCAACCTGCCAGATGGAGCTTGGTAGCAACCACGGATAACAGCAATCCTCTTGTTTTCTCTGCAATGTCCTGTTGGAAAAAATAGGGTACAACACTGCCTAACATTGTCACCTTCCATTGCCACCACAGAAAGTTGCCTATCAGCTTTAGAAGGGCAAAAAAGCAAGGGAAGAAAGTTTAAAAAAAAAATAAAAAAATCCCCAAGTCCTCCTGACCTTCATCTACTGCTGTCATTAAATCAGGTTGGAATAGAAGAAAAACAGTCAGTAAATTCCAAGTGACCAAACCTGACAGCAGCAGAGGGACAGATGGCCTGTGCTGTTCTCTCTCTTTGCCTCCAGAATGATTCTTGGTGGTGTAAAACATGACATCCTCTGCTCTGTTCAATGTGCAGCTCTCTCAGGGAAGGTGATGACATTGTCCTCCTTTCACCCCGTTTCTCCCCTCCCAGGAGAAGCCCTGAAACCCTTAACTTTCTGATTCTTTAGCTGCCTTTGGTGCCTTGTGTCCTTACACCGGTCAGCAGGGGAGAATAAATCCCCACAAACAGTTGCATCAAAAGAGCTTCCCAAGCCCCACCAAAGGAAATCTGGTTTTATGGAAGTGAGAGGGAAATTCAGACTCAGAGTCTAACCCAGGAACCTGTCTGGACCTGTACAGCAAACCACCATAACCTGAGCAAAGAGCAGACTGCAGGGCTGCAATTCTCTGCAGTTGCTAGAGCGTTTCCTAAGGCCACAGTGCACACTGCAGATCCCGACCCTTAGCAACCCACAGCCAGGCTCTTGACCTTCTTCTCAGTTCTTACCAACACTCCTCCCTCCCCCCCAGGATCACAATTACCATGGCTTCAGTTAAGAAAGGACAAAAAAAACCCCAAGTTGCAAGCATCAGACGTTAGCTGAGAGGCAGCCAGAGAGACAGCAAGCCTTTCTTTCCACAGCAGACTCTAAGTGCTACTGGCTTCTTGCCAGGGCAACAAACGCTACAGCCAAGCAAGCAGAAATTTTTCTGCTGTGCTTGAGTCCATGAAACAGAGGACAACATGTAATCAGCCATCTGAGACCAAAGAATTATTCTTCTTCATGCAAGCAACAGCACCTCACAATTAGTGAGATGTGTGGGTGGAAGAAGTCCTCTGCAGCAGAGGCTCCCAATATAGTAGTTCTTTCTGAGGCATATACACAACACACACTCCTCTTCCATCCATCCATCCATCCATCCATCCATCCATCCATCCATCCATCCACCCACCCACCCACCCACCCACCCACCCTGGCACTCTATGGCTGATCCCCAGCCCCTGCACACACCTCTGCTGCACAGCAGGGTCAGCTGCTCGCTGGCTCTGGATGAAGAGAAGGATCCTAACAAGTGGAGAGTGAAATAACTAAATCCCTGCAAGATCCTGCAAAGCTTTACAAGAACAACTGAAAAAGGAAATGAAATACCTCTCCAAACAGCTCGCAGAAGAGCAAGAAAATAACCAGCAGTTGCCAACCTCTCCTTCAGAGGCTTTGGAGCAAGAAAAAGCATCTAAGACCCTGACTGACAGAAAGGCCCAAGGTCTGTTGCACCTCCTGGGGGATTGAGAACATATTGACAAGACCATCCCCCAGTAAGAAGGGAGAGCAAAGCTTGGTCGAAACTAAAATAAAAATTTATACACAGAGAATAAGGAACTGAAAATGTTACTGGCCTCAGCAGAAAGGCAAGAGAGGCAGTTATAGGAAAGATTAAATCTTTTATTGAACTAGATACCATCCTTGGTCTGAGCTAGATCAGTACAGTGTGCAGACCCTGAAACAAGGCACAGAGACATTTGGGATGATGGTGCAAGTGACTTTCTGGTGGAAGATTCTGACTGATACCCCAGAACTTGTGTCTAATGTGGGTGAAGAATTTGCATGTATCAGGTTTACAGAAGCAGGTTTATTTTGCTTTTCTATGGGTATCACTAATGAGGTGATGTCTGCAGCAATGAAACAAACCTGGTCACTAGAGACCCACCTGCTCATGTAAGTGTTAACACAAACACACTGCATTGCTCTAGTGGGAAACAACAGGATTAACTGATGCCTACATGCAATCATTTGGGAACTAAGATAATTAAGCTTAAGATTTGAACACTAAACATATTTGCAAGTGTTGAGCCTAGTCTGTGAAGGCAGAGGACACTATGCTAATATAGCCACAGCAAAGAGCAATAAAACAGAGAGCCCAGGGTATACTGATCATACAAAGAAACTGCTTTTAGAGCATAGGAATTATCACTCCTCTTTCCATTTCTCAGGGATTTTTTTGGTGTTCATCACCATCTCACCACAAGAGTATATTTAGCAAAATGAGTAGTCACACTTGTTAAAACAGCCAGAATGCAGCAGAACCCTTAAGCTAATCCTCTATTACAGGTAATTATTTTTGTATTTCTCTTCTCCAAAGAAAAGCAAAATAAGATATGACCTCTTAATTACCACCTTTTAAAGTATTTTCTTAAGATCCCAAGGAAACAAGATGACTGGAATCTATTGCTATTCACTCAAAACAGGCCTCCTAGTGAAGTCACACTCATTCAAAGCATCCATTTGCTTTTACCACAGCAGAGACTGGATTTTCTGCTCTGTGATGTACACATCTGCAGCATCAAACTGAAAGTACAGAGGCAAAGTACCACTGTGTGGTAGGGGAAGCACCAGGCAGGAGGGAAAGGGAACACAACACCTGCAGGGATTTACCTGTGCTACCTGGAAGCCTGGCTGTGAGACAGAGCAAAGACCTCTGTACCCCTTTAGAGAGGATGTTTGTTAGCAGTGGCTGAGTGGATTGAGCAGGCTTTAGGGAAGAGCAGCTCCTGGTTCACGATCTGTGTTCAGCCTGCTAGAGCATCGTGGTTTTTCATGACACAACCTCAAAGGTGCTCAGCAGCTCATCTCCTTTTGCAAAATGCCTGTGTTCCACTTGCTGTGGCCCTCCCCATTAATCATCTTCCCATCAAATCTGCTCTCACCTCTTGCTTCCTGCTGTGTCAGTACATTAAGTTCTTCTAACAGGAGGAAAATATATTAAAGGAATAACAATAACGCTGATAACGATTGTCTAATAAATACTATTTCTTTCCCTGTATTTCCCCTCATTCGATTAGTTTCCCAGCAAGAGTAGCATTAATCACTGGGGCAACAGATAAAAGATAAAGACCAATTTGAATTTTGCTGTGTGCTACTGTGTGTGTATGTCTCTGCTCAGGCAGCAGGGAGGGAGGCAGCAGGATAACCTGTCAGTTGGTATATTTATGCTGCTGGAGTCAGCCAGGACTGGTACTCTATTGTTGTCACAGATTAAAATAATTCATGTCCTTATAGTTTCACTGCAGGTCATGTTTCAGAGAAAATTAAAAAGGACATGATGACCAAGTTAAATTCAAGATTATTTGTGCAAATCTGTGTGTGTGGGCACTGAGCCTATTGCCTGGATGAGCACAACATAGAGTGGTCTTTTCTCCTGACCTCACCTGACTCTTTCTACACCAAGAATGAGTTTTCCAGCTCAGAAACAATTACTAGAAAAGACCTGCTGCAAATGAGAGGAAGAGGTGCTTTTTCAGATTATTTTAGTACAAGCATGTATTCAGCTCCAGGTGGACTTGTAAACGATATGTAAGAAGCCATAGGTGGTTACTAAGCCATAGGGTATGAATTTATTCTCTTTTCTCCAAACCTTTGTCTATCCAAGAGACAGTTGCTGGAACCACCACTAGCCATGTCACTGAAAAGCCAACAGATCAACTTTTCTCCAAACACACTAGTAATAAGACAGATGAAGAGGAGCATCTGCATCCCAGGCAATATCAAGAACTGAAATCCAATTCCTCAAGCTTTTGGCTTTATTTTGCTGTTGAAATTTTGTGGAAACCAATTCTTATCTTTCAGAATATAATAGAATTTTGCATTAAAAATTGAACATCCTACTTACTCATATACCATCTAAGGGAGAAGAGAAATTGGTGGTTGCACAGCCTGTCTTACTAATCACTGCTTTTAAGAGCTGTACTGTGACAGATGCATCTTGCAAATCAGTGACAACTCATCCCACAGATGAAAAAGAAACAAGCAGAAATCCTTCTGTTTCTACTAGCTAACAACACCATCATTCTGCAGAAAATCCAAGGCATTAATTAGATGGTTTCAGAGAGTGTCTCTGTCACAACAGCATGGATGCATTTCCAATTTTTGCACATTCATTCAAATATGAGCTAGGAAAGGTAAGAGGTGCATTCCTGCCTCTCAGAGAGTCTTGTTAAAAAACAAAACATAAATATAAAACAACAACAAAAGAAAACAACAAACACGTAAAAAACCCTGAAAGAAATGAAATGGAACTAAATGCTCTGGAAGTATCTGCAGCTTGTAAACTTTTCCCTGAAGTATATAAATAGCAGTCAGAGCAGAGATGCTATAACAATGTGAGCCAATCCTCCACCTATATTTGAGCTATAACCATTGATTCCATTTGTTTCTAAGCAGTTGCTCCTTCAGTATTGGAACTCTTCATCATATATTGTCACTGTACAACCACACCAGAAAATCACACTTGTCCAGTTCTTTCATTCTACTTATGATCAAATGCGTGGTCAACCACAGTGGCTTTAGTTCCTCAGCACTGTATTAATCAGATTTGGGAAATAATCTTCCACATGACTTTCAAGAAATCTTTTTGGCAGGGCAAATAACATAAATACACAAAGGGATTCTGTGCTCTGATAAAAAAAACCCAGGCTGATGTTATTTAGGGTACTTTCTAAGAAATTTGTGCTGCCTGCCTCTCTGAAAAAGGTGGGTACCTGTTTACAGCTGCAATTACAAATAAAACAAATATTTCAGTGTTTTGTTGATCAAGATAAAAAAACCCAAACAAACAACAAAACCAGAGTAAATCTGAAAAAGTGATGAAATCCTAGAAAAGCGCTAGACCAGCCCTTGCATTTGGGACAAATCTTCAATTCCATGATTCCCAGTAGAAGAGAACAGGGTACATGTGTCAAAAACACCAGCTGAGGTTTTGCTGCAACTCCCAAATACCTGTTTAGATCTGCAAATTAAGGGCAGTGTAAACTCAACCCTTGCAGAAATGACTTGGCTAACTTGGGCCTTCTGTAAAGTGCTAAACTGAAAAAAAAAAGTAAACAGTGTGGGTCCCAGCAGAACACACAGAAAAGTGGCTAAAGTGACTACTTGACAATGGTACTACATAAAAACAGGCTACCTAAAGTATGAGTGTAAGCTATATAGATAAATCGCACTACATACATCAACATCTGGCACTCAAGTCTGTCACATACACTCAACAACATCCCTCCCCTGGAGTCAGGAAATTCTGCATGCTGACAATGGTTACCAAGTTATACTTCAAATATCACTGGTGATAATGTCAACAAATGACACCAGCATATTAATAAACTGTTTTAGAAATGCAGTGTTCTTTATGACTATAATGTGCATAGCAGAAATGCAAAGCTGAGCTCATTTCCATAATCATTACTTGTCAGCATGTGGGAGCACAGGCTGGAAAAACAATATTACAGTAAAATCACATTCTCATTTTGGATGGGTACTGAACCTTTGGTTCACTATGGCACTTCCAGAAGTGTCTTCTGCAGGAAGTGAATGAAATAATAAAAATATATAGAATTATGTTTTAGATTATATGAGCTTTATAGGTAAACAGAGTACCCTGAACACTAGACCAATAAATATAATTGAAACATGCCACTCCCCCATTCAATACTCAGTCAAAACTTGAATATTTTTATCCCTTTCCTATACAGACTATTATCATATACATCTTTCTGGTGAGGTAGCTACTACATATACTACATTACATGTCAAAGATTCTGTATTGCAATCTATTTGACTTACTTATAAAGTATTATAAAGTATTTATTTAATAAATTTTATTTACTTACTTATAAAGTATTTATGACCTAATAAAGGTCAGTAGTTTGCATGAAAATTTTATATCCCACCTTTGGATTATTGCTTCCAGATATGCTGCTGTCTTTCTCTGCCCAAATCATGTTAGCATTTATTCATCACAGAAGAGATATGACTGCGAATAAATAAATAAATGCCATTTTGTGAATTTCATAGCAGCAATGAAACTTTACCACCTCAGCAATACTGTAGTGCAGGACAAATTATTCCTCTCTGAAATATGGCAGAAGATGGGAGCTTTGGTCTCTATAAAAAAATAGCTGAGGAAGAGGTAGAGCAGGAGGCATGAGAGCCAGACTCTAATTCTCAGTGGTACCAATGGGTCAGTGAAGTCAGTCCTTAAAGCAGACTCCTCAAAATTTTTTTTTTCATTATAGCTTTGCAGTCTTGGGATTAAAATGTCACTAGTGACTTATAAGAGGCAAAAACTAAATTAAAGGCCAATTTCTTTCCCCCTCAAATTATTATCTATGAGTGTAAAAGAAAGTACCTATGCAAGACCAAGGGTGAGACAATTTTATTTGTCTTACCTGACAGTGAAAGTCTAATTAGGCTGACAAATCTTCTGTGCTATTTTCCTTTGTGATATACACTATAAGAAAGGATTTAGCCTGGAGCTGCACGTCATGAAAAGACATTAATCAAGATTATTGGACCCTCAACAGAAAACATGGTTAAAGGCTGGAAAGCCTAACAGTTAAAATAAAAGGTTGAGAACCTTATTCTGAACCATGCCAATGGACTCTCTATATGGATAATGGGCAGATCCCCTCTTATATTCTTTAGAGGGAACATTCTGTATATTATCTATCATATATTGTCATTTTATGGCTCTAAGATCATAGCTGAAAGCATCCACAGGTCATTTATGATGTCACCTCTAAGCTACAGTGTGAGCACTTTGGCAGGTGTCATTACTCTCACCTGAAGAAGCTGAGGCATGCACTGCATATGGAATGGAACACACAGCTCCTGGTTCCTCCCGCAGAGCACAACCAGGAGAACATCTGCTCTCCCACATGGCTTCTGATCTCTTTTTCACAGAAAACGGTGATTTTGCTCTTAGGGCAACACCCACCCATGTCACAGGACAGTCCCACCAGGGGCCTTCCCTGGATCAGGCCTGGGGCCTTCAGAAGCTGATCTGGAGCAGTTCCCCCTAAGCACCCACACATCAGCTGGAATCACACCCTGATGATCACAATCAGAAGAGGCTAAACTGTGAATGGCCTCCAAAGTGAAGAAAAACTGCTTATTGCTGAGCAGAAGGGAGAAGAGAAACAAGAACTAACTGTATCTGTACCATTCACAGCCTTATGTAGCTATACTTTACATTCCCCAAAGAACAAACTTGCTTTATTAGATTGTTCCACCATTTATAGCTAACCTTGTAAGCAGGGTTGATAACAGTGATGTCAAACACCAACAGGATAAAATAACCATTAGGCATCTGAAAACCACAGCTGGAAACACTGCCCAAACAGAAAATGACATTTTCTTCTCACTTTTACCACACAAAGAATGCAGCTTAAGCTGACTGAATCCAATTCTAGCAAGAGTGAGGAAGAAAGGCAAGCTGTCTGTGCTGTGACAGCAATAAAATGGCCTGATATTGAAATGTAGGAAGTTGTCATGGAGGTACATACTGATCTTTATCTTTCCTTCAGTGGGCAGCATGAAGTGTCAAAGAGTTATTGCTTTAATATTGGCTGAGATTAGGCCATTTGTTGTGGTGCATGTGTATCCAGGAAATCACTGCTCTAACCACGTTTCTAGAAGCACTTTGACACTTTATTAGATCTTCTTGATGCTCTTTCAGAGCACAGTGGTCTCTACAGGCTAAGTGAGCTGCCATGAGGGCTGTGCAGGATGCTTTCTGGGCAGTTCCTCTCCGGGGTCACTTCCAGCTTGACACAGCCCTCAACATTCCAGTGCCACTCTCTGTCACACTCCTACACCCAAACACAGCACTCCTGCTTTGATAAATGATAGAAATTAACCTAACTAGAGTAGGATCAGGACCACAGACTACTCTTCTGGTTAAACAGGGTTATCCTAAGCCAGTTTCCCAGGAGTGCTCGCAGATGGCTTTTGAATATTTAAAAGCATGGAGGTTCCACAGCATCTAATCTGGGCACCTGTGCCAATGCTTAGTCACCATCACAGTAAAAAAAGTGTGGCCCGATCTCCTATACAATTAAGAGGACAATCTTTGTGTTTTCTTACCCTGATTAGGACTAGACAAAAAAAATAAAGAGAATGATCATAATATACATATAATCAATAACTGATTAAACCTTCTGAAGCAGCTAGAAAGCAAGCATGCAACTTATATGATTACTGATTTCAAAGTCCTTGATTTCATTAAGGTCTTCTGTCCCAAGCATCAAAAACTGTTTCAGGAAGCAGATGGAATAATAATTTTTTTACAACTAGAGAACAATACACCTTTCTCTGAAGGATTAATAAAGGCACACTCTGATCGATAATCACTCACCAGTTTCAGCCAGTGTATGCTGCCATCAATGAAAGTAAATTAATTTCTACAGCATGAGGTTCTGATGCAAATGAAGATTTTTAAACAGATGTTTCATCCTTGTTGATAACATGATAATATGCCACTGGAAAAAAATTCAAAATCTGATGCACTGATCATATTGCTTAATTACATGATTCTCTGCACAGACAAGGAGAGCCAGTTTAAAGCATTCAGAACTAATCAGTACCATATTCTGGCTGCTGCACAGGAGGTTCAAAATACCACTGCACTTACAGGACTGAAAACACTACACTGACACACTTCAGCCAGAACACCTAAAATCCATTTCTGTGGGAATTGTTTTTTAGCAAGGATGTTGAATATGGTCTATGTTGGAATGTTTGAAGAAACTGATGTTGATTGGGTGCCTTTAAAATATTCCACAGGAAGACCATAAAAGGAAAATGAAAAATGGGTTGTACCTGGAAATAATGCTCCATTGTTTTTCTTCCCACTGTGCAGTTCCCTGTGGCAGCAGTGCATACTGTCACAAGGCTAAATAACCATACACCCACTCGCCAGTGATCTTTGTACTCTCTTAGGAATGCATCTCCCCACATATGGAACCGTGGAAGCAGAGTTAAAATCACATTCTTGTCACACTGGGGCAATCCTATTTACAGAAACGGGGTTTCACTAGAACAGGAGAAAAACCTCTCCCCGTTATCACCAATAATTCACCAACAGAGGGGGAAAACATTTTGTGGTGATTTACCTTATGTGATTAAAATAAAGCAGAGCACGATTCAGAGAACATGGGTCCCACCAACTCACAAGTGAGCAGTGAGAGTTCTGAGGAGACTCAGAAGACCAAGGGACTCACCTGGATGCTGGGCGGAGAGCGGTTTTTTCGTGTGGTGGTGGTGGCCATGGTCGTTGTGGTTTCCATCACCGTCGTGGACATTTCCGGTGGCACAGAAGTTGTTGGCGTCGTTCCCAAGATGGAAGGGACCTCCCCAACCAGCCGCACGCTTCCGTTGATCTTAATGTTGGGGTTGTTCTCTGCTGCCATGTTCAGCACCTTCAAGCCATTGTAATAGAGGCCGGAGAGCTGTCCCTGGAACAGGCGTCCTCGGTCCTTCCCTCCGATGGCGATTTGCGCCTGGGTGTTGAAGATCGTTAACTGTCGGCCTAGTGAAGGGGGTAATAACATTACTGCCAGACATCTCACACTGACTCCTGGCCAGAAGGGACGGACAACAAAGAAGTAGACTCATTCTTGGTGGTGTTTGTGATGACTGTAGGAATACGGTATGGAAATGCACTACCTAAAGCTCAGTAAGAAGGAAGATTAGCCTGAAAGCGAGGACAGCTAAAACTGAACCTCATTCTTCAGCATCCACACGTCAAAACTATGCAGGAGCTTTGGCTCAGTCAGAAATATGAACCCATTCTTTTAGAGTTAGACCCATTTTAAACTACAAATAAGGCTTTGATATGTGGCTATTTTTCTACTACCAATTCAGATTGCTCTATCTGTCAGTATTTAGCACGTAAACAAACCTTCTGTGTTGACTGGCCAAAGGATGGGATTAATTCATAAAGCCAGTTTTAATAATCCAAAGTTTTAAGGGGCATCTTAAGGAGAGAATCAGAACTGATGATGATACAAGGACTGTGCAGGAATCTTAAGACAGTCATGATTTTCCACCTGCAAATTTTGTGTTGTGAATGCTCACACATCTAAAACCACGAAACACCAAATGCAAACATTTGTGATGTCTCTGAAAGAGCAAAGTTTTTGAAACAGCAAGGACAACATGGTTCTTCAAAAGGTTAACTCCCAGAATGCCTCACATATGAATCTTCTTGTAGAGACAGTGAAATTAAAATCTAAGCATGTTAAGTGGTTTACTCAAGGTCACACCTCGAGTGTTAGAAGTAGCCTGATACCATATGCAATTAAAAAAACATTTGTTAAAAAAAAAATCTAGTAACACTTGCCAATATACCTAATTTTGCAGGACATTCAAATCCCATTCAGCCTGGACTGCTCTGTAAATGCTGCTTATGTTCCAGGCTGCACTAGGTTGACTGTTAAAAAAAAAAAATTACTTCATGAAGTGCAAAGGCAGTGCCTCTGATTTCACTACTCCTCAGAAGTTTAGTGGCACGCCACCTGGAATCTGCTGAATTAAGAGACAACCAGGCTGGGCAGTGCTCAGAAGGGTTGTGTATGCAGCATCAAGTCAGGCATCAGTCAAATCCCTGCTGTGTTTTCCCATTGTTATGCAGCTTGCAACACATGTCCCAGCTCATTCCCACTCCCCAGTTCTCACTCACCACTTTCTTTCTACTCAACCCTGATGAGAGGTGCAAAATGCCACCACGTAGTAAAGCACAGGCTATAACCCACTGTTGATGTCCTCAGGGACAGTGGTTAGAGTAGATCAAAATAGGAGGGGAGCTCACCAATTTTGGTGGTCGTCGTGACGGGTCTCGAAGTCAAGTGGTGATGCGGTGTTGCATCATCTTATGGTGACAGGATGGACCATGGGGAAAAGAATGGGGACAAGAGAAGAAATGTGTCTGAAAGGAGTTCCTGTCCCCAGAGAGGGCCCTAGCTAACTAAGCAAAAAATGTATGGAGAGGTGTAACAGACGGACACATGGAGGTGGGATGGGCTGCACACCCCTTGTGCTCCTCACACACAGATTTGTCAATGAAACACTGGGACTCGATCAGGGTGTAGAAACTTCATTTATGAAGAAATGAGAAAAAAATGGAGGGTATCCTTCCCCTGGAAAGTCTTGATGCAATATTCTGCATCTCAGGGAGTTTTAAACTTACCAGAGGTAATATATGTCTATTAAAACATCCACAAACATGCACTGAAGCCACACATCCTCAGCATGTAAAAACAGAGCCCTTCCTCTTATCTATGAAGAAAACAGGATCCAGTAACAATATCTAACAAAATATTGAACCCTCTCAGGGTATCTCCTGTCTGAGCTAGAGAAAATGGCACTGTACACAGCAGAAGGCCAAACTCATAGTCATATACCATATCCTCAGTTTACTTTTCTTTGACCTGTTGTGCTCTAGATTTTTTTTAATGGATATGTCAGTTCTCTACTATATATTCCTTCTCCTCACATGTTCCTTCCCTCTAGCAGTGTATTTCTTTCCATGCTGTTCCTGCCTCTATGTACCCAGACATTTCACTTTGCTATTCTTCCACCTCAGTCTCGATAGAGTACCAAAAGGTAGAGGTTAGAGGTGAGATGAGTAAAGAACAGGGAGATATTTCACTAATCTTCAGAGGTTATCCCTGGAAATAGAAGGAAGGTAATGACCTTTCAAGTGTTTCCATTTCTATCCCCTTCTCCCCTTGAATCAACACTGTATCACTTTTTATTACCTTTTACCAAAGGGAAAAGGAGTGATGATGATGATAGAAAGGAAAATTTTTGCTCTTTCAGCTATGAGGTCCCCAAACCAGAATAGGCAAGGGGTGCCCTCACTTCTGCTGCAGGATGATGACTCTCCTCAGGATGTCATCTCGTTTAACCCAAGCTCACAGCACAACTTTAAGACATGCCTATCATATCCCTTGCTTTACTTTCTAGAATGAGAAATTAGTATATTAAGGATGAAAAAATACCATGTTTTTATTTCTGGACTTCAATTTGCATCTTCTAACTCTGAAAGAAAGTATACACCCAGGAGGGAGCCTCTCTCCAGTAAAAAGGGAACTCTGTGTGGTGTTGGGTTTTCCTTGTTTGTTAAATGGTCTTCCAGTCCAGGATTTAAGCACTGCACACACATTTGGAGACAGCAGTGGCACTAGAGCTGTGTTTGCTAGAAGAACAGTCCCTTGTTGAGGTCACCTACAACCTGCCATTCCTCATTCTTCTCCCTCTGATGGGGTAGAGGCTCATGAATAAAGACAACAGGTAAATGTACATGGAATGAGAGAGAACTGTTGAGAGAATACACACTTAATTCTGCCACCATAGGTGTAGGTGTCTTCTCATTCTTCTGATGATGTGCTTCTGCAGCCCTAACTTCCCCCTATGAAACTGAATTTTACTGAGGAACTGTTTACATCATAAAATTCTACTAGATGTATAAGGGTTTCAGAATTACAGTTCTTTTCCACAAAGAACTCTTCCTAATTCCTACCTAATGCTATTTTCATGTCATACTAGAAGAAAATGATGAAGATATTTTAATTTTCTGAGGCGCTTTGTACATTTTCTAAATAGTTCAAGCTCTCGTTTCTTTGTTTGCTCTCTCATTGACTTCTTCATTTGGAAAACTGAATACCAATTAAAAATATCACACAGAAACTTAGTGAAGTTTTTTTCATAACACTAGGAGAGATTTTTGGGCCTGATTATGCAAATTCTAATTCACACTGATAATTAGTGCTTTAAAAGTACAGTCACTCATATCAATGAAGCTTCACATGCAAGTAAGAGACATTTGAAGAATTAAGGACTTCCAGGATCAATCCTTTTGATGAGACTCTTCTGGGTCTTTAGCACATGCAATTGCAGAATAGGTATCTTCTGTGCCTTAGTGGACACCATGTATTCTGATAAAGAAATCTGATGTGTACATGACTACTTAAATTGAACAATTTAGGACTAATATTTATCTTTTTTTTTTTCCACTCACATACATAATCTCAGTGAATTTAACAGTGATTGATGTTTTTATCACTCATATAATTCAAGACTGTAAACCTGGGCTCTTTCAAAAAATATTTTAAATCCATATATAAAATTAAAACAAAAAAAAAACCCACCAAAACCAGTAATGATGCTACTTCAGAAGGACGTGTTATGTTTGCTTTCCAAGAATGAACTATTTCATTATTATGAATAATGTAATAGTGGTACCAAAGGAAGACCAAATCTATGGCATTCAAAAATGTCAATTGAAAAGTGCTTCATCTTACCTCACTCAAGCCAAGAACTCATGAGAGCAAATTAGCTATTGTGCATCCTGACTCTCTGATGAACCTAACTACTCCTCTCTCCATCAGCTCGTCCTGTTCCATTCTGATAGCAAGCTACCTTGTCATTCATCACCTTTATCAAGTCTTCTGACACAAGTTTTCCATGTTACATTAATTGTAGGATGGATGGCCAGTGGGTGAGCAGGTTGGTGAACAGCTAGTTAAATCAGTCATTCTTATGACTTTTTAATATGAGTTGCTGAAAACATCGATCTGCTCTGGAACCAAGGAATAATGTAAAGAAGGAATTTCCTTTCACTTCACTAAAACAAGCTCTATCCTTCTAGCCTAAAACATCCAGTGCTTTGAGAGTGTCTGAATGCTCAAATGCTGTCTCTTTTAGACCCTTCTGGATGTGTGATTGTCTTTTCACAAAGCATCAATATCCACAGAAGGTAGACTTCAGTTCAAAACTTCAGGATGGCTTACACATGGAAGTGCCTTGGCATGCTTACAAGCTCAAAACATGGGGAAGCAGTGATATAAAATAAAAGATTTGGTGGAAAACCAAAAAGGAAAAAAAAAACCCAAACAAAAAAAAAAAAGAAATTAAAACAAAGGTAGGTGGTTTTCTCAAGCACATGAACTCCATTAAGGGATTAGACATGCATCTGCTTTAACAAAATTGAGACAATCATTATCTTTAGTGTTAAAGGGACTTTAGCAATTCAAACTTACCAAAATTATCCTCTTTTTAGTGTTAACCTTTATTTATTTATTTTAGTTTGATCTTGTAAATTAACAGGGCAACCCATTGAAGCTCAATAAGCATTTTCTGTATACCCTATCTCTAAGTTTATTTAGAATTTAGCTGAATTAACTGTTACATAAAACCCTAGCGGTCAAAAAATATTTCTGTTTTAGTTACACAAATATTTTTGTCTTACTTTCAGAAATACTTCAGTTTAGTTACAAATATTATTGTAGACCAAACCTGAGAAGTGGGCAACAGAGTCAGCTCTCATTGAGGTCAACAGGAACTGAGTGTGCACAACACTTGTCAGGATCAGACCATTCACCTAACAATATTTTGACTGCAGTGATCTTAACTGAATTCATACTGGGTAAATTGAATTGTTAATTCAGCTGAGGATATACGTGTGAAACAGAACATCAATTATCCTACAAAACATTAGCTTTCCCTCTTGGATAATCTGTTAGCAACCATAGCCTAAGTCAGCACAGAAAATGCAGGATTTGAGTTCAAGGGTCACCCCCATTTATCAGCAGTACTTAGGAAACAAGAGAAAACTGTGTTCTGCTTTTTCTGGACCTCAAGGCAAGGAGTTAGCCACAGTGATTTGTGTGGGTGGGTGGTTTTGGGTTTCTTTTTAATACCACATTTAGTACAGAGGGAGATCTTCCTGCCTTAAGCTCCTCTGCATCACCAAAGCCCAGTCCAAACCCTGCTGAAACTGTAAGAGTTGCTCCGTTCTTTTCAGAGAGCTTTGGAATGGGCTCCACATCCAAGGGGTTTTCCCCTCCAAATTGCTGATAAAAACCCCATTACTATCCTGACATAAGTCCCATTCCAACAGGCCAAGAGTGCATGCAGAACTCTGATGGAAGCCAGCTGGACTTATACATGTGAAAAAGTCTTTTGCTAAACTGAGGCCAATTGTGCCGGGCAAACTCATCAAATTAAGTAGCACTGACTGAGATTAAGTTAGGGAAGAATTTGACCCATAATTGACACAATTGTAATATTTGAGTTTCAAAGCATATTCCAGACATAGCATAGAAGTGACAGAACAATCGTCTTTCTCTGTCTCCCTCACTGTAGTTTAAATGAAAATATTAAAAAATGTTTTCTTTACAACATTTTTTAAAATGGTTTAATTCTCTTAACACAATTAGAAAATGCATTGTCATAATGGCTAATCAAACTAATGAGAGAAAAGAAACTTACAGGAAGTAGTTTAACAAGTAGAATTGATTTTTTTCTTAAGAAAACGTTGATAATAAAGATAGAAATATAGTTTAAAAATAAATCAAAATAGGAAAATCATGCAGTGGTTAAATTGCCATAATACATGTCGTTGCTCTTTGCTCTTATTTGTGTTTTTTTTAGAATAGAAGTCCTAAATTTTTGCTTGCTTGTTTGTCATTACTATGATAGCACGCTTAGAATTTTGTCCCTTTAACTGCATTTTAATAGCAATGTATTATAGCATGATTTATCAACATATGGCAGGTGGAAGCTGACACAAATTATAATGAAAATTAAAACACTCATTTATGCAGCAGGCGATTATCATTTAAGAAACATTTATTTGCAGGCTTTAAAAATGAAGGTTTAGAATAAAATGGCTTTAAAATGAAAGTTTTAATGACTGTTACCTTTTTCCTGCAGCCACTCCTCTACAGGCCGGTTATATTTGAAGGGGATTTTCTGTTTTACCATTTGGAACCGTTCACTATCAGTGTTGCCTTTAAAGTTTAAAAAACAGCTTAAAAACAATCTGAAAAGTCAATGAAATAGTTAACACATCCTAGATTTTTTTTGTTTTTTTATGAGCTTATTTAGCTATAAATAAATAAGTGCATGTGTGTGTACATATATATTTGAAAAGAGAGATTTATCTTTAGTAAAGTGGAGAATAGTTATACATCCAATTGCCTGAGGTTCTGGAAGGTCGAAGAGTTTAAATCCTATGAAAAAAAAAGATATCTCAGATTCTCCTCAGAGTATTTGCTTATCCAAATTGGTTAGAAGGCAATTTGTCTGGGACACCAGAGACCTCGAGTGAACTCAATAGGAGGAGTTAAAACATGTAGATTGGACTCTGGATCTGATGGCACAATTATCTCTGCCACACAAACACAGGTTAGCAGCACTTTGAGAAACCCTGCAGTGGTGACACACATAGGACTAGAAACCCAGTAAAAAGAAAAAACAGAGGAAGACATTAGAATAATTTGATGCTGAAAGGATGTGATTGAAGAAGTTTAAAAAAACCAACTAATAGTGGGAAGGTAAATAGAAAAAAACAGGGAAATAAAATTTTCAAGAGCTGTTAATTAAGGAGACTTCTGTCCAGTTACCAAAGACTTGGGCCTGTTGCCAGAAGAAAACAGAAGCTTAGAAAGGAATTTAAATGAAAGTAGGAATGATTACCCAAGATGTGAATCCTGGCAAGTGTAATTCCTTTGTTCCATGTTGAGGGATAATGGAATTACCCAGGAAAGGGTGTTTTGGAGGAAAGCTCTTATCCCTTGTACAGTACAGAGAGGAGGAGGATTCACACAAAGGCTCAGTCTACATTCCCTGACTGCTGGAGAATAGCACAGGGCAGATGAGGTGGGTCAGAGGAGGACCTCAGTGTGACATTGTTAGCACTGATTGTAACCAAGTGCTTTGTTATTTTCATTTTATTCAGCTAAGTCACTTTCTGACTCCTGCTTCGCCTATTATTTTTATAAAAACTCTTCAGTCAGACAGGAATAAAAAGGCTGCATCTTTTACAGGCTTCATTATAATACTGTAGAAAACTAGAGTAACTGCAGCAATGCTACCATAAATAGAATTTCACTAGATCTGCAGTGCTTTGAATAAACAGCAGTCCAAGAGTCAGCAACCACCTAATTTAAATTTAAATTTACTAATTTAAAATTCCACATATAAATAACCTACTATGGCTTCCTATTTCTTTGGCCTTCTGAAACAGATGTTGAAATCCTTTTTCAATGTAAAGACAGACCAAGGAAAAAAAATTAAAAATACTAACAGCTGGCAAGATGCTGTACCCAGGCAACAGCAGACACTGCACTGCAAGCAGGATGGCTGGTAAATCTCATGTGTCTGAGCAGTTAGGAGCCTTGCTGATTATTTGGGGCAACAGGTTAAAGCAAAAACATTGAAGAGCAGCTTTACTGGCCTGATTCCTAATAAAGCCATCCACATCTGTGTGACAGATCTGTTGTGGGAACTGCTAAGCTCTAATTAAGCACTCCCTGACACTCACTGATGCACCACTTTCTCTGTCCCACTTCAGATGCCTGCCATGGGTATTTAGATAATCTAGTAGGAAAAGAGAAAATACTGGAAACACACTATCAAAGTCATTATCATATGATACTAAACAATGCACCATGGTGGCTTGGAGTCACTCACAGACATTAAGTTCAAAAACAAAAAGGAACAACAGTTAATTCTGTACTTATGTGAATACAGTTTCATAAACTTAAAATTTGAGTCATGTTCAGATCAGGATTTAAGAGAAAAATACTTTAAAGAGTAGCTGAGGTATAAACAAAAAACTCCCAAACATCTCAAGCTAAACAGACAAAAAAAATCCCCAAGCCCAACCAAACACTATTTTTGGATCTGTTTATTATTAATAAACTAATGACTAATGTAGGCTGGGGTCACACAGGTCAGTTTTTCCCAATTTCTTAACATAAAGGCTAAAGTCCCTTTCCTGCAATTTCTCCCATTCATTTAGGGGAAGATTACACTCACAAAGAGGGATCCAAACTTCCTGGTCTGGGGAGAACTAAACTACAAACCAGTTTATTTTGTCTTTCATTTAGAAAGGCATTCTGCTCATACCTCAGACCTATTCTCAATACTCTAGCAAAGGCTCTCCTGCACCAAACCACCTAAATCTTATAAATACAATGGCAGAAATTCTACTTCAACTTCTCCTTTAGGATATTTTTGGTCTGTTGCAGCGTGCTCATTTTTCTCTGTGTAAGAATGAAGTACTAGGTCATGAAAGACACTTAGGAAGCATTTCAATGGAACTTAAAGACCTAAATTTCTCAGTGAAATTTCTCCTACATTTCTCTGCCAACCCAGATGTGAACACACACAGTCTGCTACTACATCCATATTACAGAGCATAGAGAAAGATAGAGTTTCAGGAGAAGTGGGGGATACTCTCCACTTTCTAGTCAGAGTTTCTCAGAATAAAGAGTGACCCAGAGTTGACAGAAAGAGGAGTCAGCCAGTGGCTGCCATGGGGAGTTCTTCCTCTGTGTGAAGAGCTGACTGTAGAAAGGATTGGCATCTCTGGAGCAGGGCATCTGACAGCAACAGGCCAGCAAGACCAAGGCAAAAAGGAAGTGGGACAATGAAAAGACATGACAAGGAAAAATGGGTTTCTTATAATACAGTCCTAGACCTTCAAGAAAACCAGAAATGACAACTATTCCCCAACATATCTTTAAAGACTTTTTAAAAAAAATCAAGTTTAATTTAATTTTATTATTATTATTAAGCATATATATTCAGCAAGATTAAAATATGTATAAAATTCATACCTTTAAGAGCTATGAAAAATTGAAGGACATTAAAAAATTCAAATAGGTTTAAAGTGCAACATTAAGATTAGATCTATTCTTTTTCATTTTATTTTTAAATATTATTTCCGACATTAGTAAGAATGACTTTTAAAAACATGTGCATGAGAATGTGTTCAGTTATACCCAGTTACATTACGTTAAAGAACAAGTTTTCCATTGTTAACTTGAGACAGTAATTAAATATCAATAAAACCATACCATTATTAAATAAACATTGACTCTGAGTTGTGCCTTAAAAAAATAAACACAGCATTTGATATGAGAGCTGGGAAAGGAAATATAACATGGTTTGCCACACAAGTTCATCATGAAGTGAGCTCATCAGACCACTGACAGCTGAGACATGATGTGATTCAGGGAGATTCTTCTCCATCTTCACACACACATAATAATTGAGTAATACCCTTTTGTGACCTCAGTGCAGTGCTTTTCTAGAGCTGAATGGTACACATGTGCAAACACTCCCTTCTTGCAACTAATCTAGATATCCTCTTTTTTCTCTTTGACTCCAGCTGTGATTCAAGGCTGTACTTCAGAAAAAAATACACAGGAGAAAGAGAGCCACTGAAATTTATTTTAGAAAACACAGTTAATCCCATAGTTCCTCTACATTCAGAAGCATTGTGGGTCTCAAAGGTCTGCAGAATATAATTTGCAATAGTAAAGTTGTGTTGATTAGTTTTGCTGCTTGTGATTTATTACATGTTTTTCCTCCCACAGGTTCTAGCTACTTAAATGGTATCAGTACCAACAGGAACTGCTTATTTAAAATACCTTCCTCCATCTTCCTTCAGTGCATAATAAATTCCTGTCCATCAATATGACTTAGGAATCTGTGCCATAAATTAGCTGCTTCTAAAGAACTGCATCTCAGAAATGCATTCCTGCACCTATTTTTTTCTCAAGCAAAATTCTAAAGCACAGACTAATCCAGCTCTGTGAAAACTGGGATGAAAGAAGTTATTTTATTCCATTTAGTACTTATACGTACAAGTAGCAGGGATTGTGCTACACCTCTTAAGTACTGCAGACACCAGTTTTCCAACAATCCCACAAAACACCCAGGCTCCTGTCCCATTGATTCTGACTCTGGAGACTTCTGTGTCCCCCCTGATCCATGCACTACACAGATTAGATCACATTTACTTACAGCTTTAGCTCTTTATAACCTTCAGTTTAAATGGGAAAAATATAAAAGCAATTTGCTTGTGCTAATCACTATTAGCAGTCCCCATAGGAAATGCTTTTGATACAGTGCAACAGTCCAGGGGAAGACACTTTACATTCGCTCGTGGGCAATGCAGAATTTTCTTTCAAGACACTTGGATGTTGATGTTTTGCTTTCCACTCATGGTTCTTTTAAGAAAACAAACAATCTTTTTTTCATTAAACTTATTTCTAAATAAAAAAAAATGTATTAATATGCCCAAGAAAGCAAATAAAGTAATTGAAGCTCTGAAAATGCTACTTCTTTGCCTAGATACCAATCGTGATGATCTATTTTGCCTCCTTGGTAAGAAAAACTGAAAGGTTTTATAACTTTACAGAAGTGAAACAGGATGGCCATGCAACTAAGCCAAGAATTGTAAGGCATAAGATAATTATATTATCTGGGATCTTTTTAACTACCACAAACTGTCCCTCTACGAATTCTTGCAGAGTTTCAGATTTGCCTTGTGTAACAAGGAGTGCTATAAAATATTAATTTGAATTTGGGATTTCATTTCATTTGAGTGGGCTGAAGAATAGCCAAGTTTTGATGTTTTTCTTTGCTCCAGCTCGTGGATATTACATTTTTCCCTCTGCTTTCACTGTTCAATAAAGTAGCATCTTTTGCTATTGAATTCTCATTTAATTTCTCATTCTCATTTCCCCCTCAGTCCTGGATGCCCTTGGCTGTATCTTCAAACCCCTCTGATCACATTGTTTGCTGGGAGCCACCCCTTGCCCTGTTGATCTCAGCGTGGACCAGAGTTAAAAGCTGACCTTCACACTGCAGCTCTCCTCAGCTCGCTGCCCTCCTGACAAAAAGTGGGATCTGGGTAACCTAAGTACTAAAAATAGGAGAAAGAATTATCAAGCAAGACCACAACAACAAAAGTTACTCAGGCAACTGGAGCTGTTTCTAAGTTCAGAAGCTTCACACTGATGACACTTTCTAATTCATCATTTTGAGCCTAAAAAAATATAGGGACCTAATGCTAAGTAAAGCAGTATTCAGGCCAAAATAACTGGGAAATGCAGGGGCAAACCAGGAGATTAGAGCTAAAATGTCTGTCCAGAAGGTGCACTAACATGGGGCTCTGTGATATTAATAAAGAAGATTTTGAGAAGTCATCTAATTCACCTTTCTGCCCCAGGACAAGACCAGTGACATTTCAACCTCCCTCAGATTCACCTCCCAATCCTGTCTTGGGTGACTGAGTAAATGAGTGCCCTGCCTCTGAGAATCTAACACAGGAGCACAATAGGAGCAAAACAAAAAGAAAACTCAGACCAGCAAAGGTGGAACAAGGTTAATCAAACTTTTCAAGCGTGCAGACCAAAAAAAAAAAAAAAAAAAAAAAAGCTGGCCTTGTGACTAACTGAATCACATTGGTCTTGATTCAGGTCTTATTTTCTATGAGCAGATGATACTAAATCATTTCAACCCTATAGAAGCTGAGGCCATGAGCATGAGATAAAAGCAGTCTGCTTTAGTTCTCTTTTGATTTATGCTGGGAAAGTGAAGCACTTGCAGGAGAGAGAAAGGAGCTGAGCTGGGGTTCAACCTGTTGACAGCTATGAACAGTCTGGGTGCTGCCTTACCAAATCTTTGAGATTTTTGTAATCCATCTGTAAATTACTGTTTTTTTCACTGACCGAGTCCAAATTAAACCCCATATCAGGCAGCCAAGACTGAAATGACTATTAAAAAACAGCTGAAGCTATATATTGATCTTTCCATTTTAAACAAGAAGACATTTCATTTTGCAGGAAGAGATATGAAACAGAGATCAGAATAAAATCCACTGCTACTGTCCCCATATCCCAGTTCTTCAGTTCCTCTGGGAAAGGTCAGGATTTATGTAGCCCAGTGGGCACAAGCAGCAATAACCAAATGCCCAAAGCACTTTATTTGTAATGTCACTTTAAATTCTATTAATTTGATTTATCTAGAGGTCATTTATCTGTATTGTGGATTACAGTGGAAGTATGTACAGTCCTTTCCCATGAATGCAGCACTGAGTATAGGCAGGCTGCTTAGACAGTAACATTAATTAAAGTCATTTCCGTGAATTTAACCAATGAGGACTGGAAAGCTAACCAGTTACAAATAATACAGAAGTGAAAATCCTATTGAAGAGGGCAAGTTTTCTAGGGTGGGTACCATGAAGTAACAGAAACTTAGAAACTGGTGAAAGAAATTGATTGAGAAGCATTTCCTATCCAGATTACATATTTGACAGTGTTACAGAATCTTTAAGGAAATTTAAATAAATTAATGTAATTAATTATTTAAAATTTTACTTGATAAAGTTTTAAATTTTGAGATATTAGTTTATGGGGATATCCCTTGAGTACAGAGTGGAATAAATGAGACCTAACAGGCCTTTCCCATCTCTAATTGCTACAAATCAGTGATCTTTGTCTCCTCTTCAAATCAATTATTTTGTTTACATCATCTTAGAGAAAGGAAAAGAGACTTTCAGAACCCTGTAGTGATCCAGTGAACCTCCTCAAAGCCAGATGCCATTCACTAAGCCAAGCCATGAACTAGAAGCATAGGAAACATCCACACAATGAAAAAAATCATTACTGAACAACACTGTGTCAGAAGTGAACCCATGGGAAAAGGAACTTGTAGCTTCAGTAGTTATATTTTTCCTACTCCAACCTTTTAAATCAATTTCTTTTCCAGAAGTGACCTGAGTTTTGGAAACTGCTATGGAAAAGCTAAGTAAAGAAGGGGTAAAATACCACCCAGTCTGCAAATGGCAGTCTGTTATGCAAGTGAATCTCACTGACTGAATTTGTGAGGCTTAAGAAAAAAAAAAAATACAGAAGACTTTGCAAGTCTCCAGGTTGCTCCAGGTACTCAAAATAGAAAAGATCTAAGTTCATTGACCCAGAAAGGTTTGCATACTCAGTGAATTTAGAGTATTTTCTACTTAAGTCCTTGAAGATAATGCATATTTGGGCCTATTGGAGAAATGAGCCACAGGGAATGGCATCTATAAACCCTAAGGATGGATTCAGGAGCTTCTGTCTCCCTGTGCCATGACCGGCACTTCTCATTCCTGACCATCCTTTCTCACAGTTGCTCTGCTTCAGGCCACAGCACTGGATTCCAATGGCTTTGTGCTTTGCAGTGCCTTTCAGAGAGCAGGGAAAAGGCTGTGTGGATGTGTGAGCCCCTTCTGTCAATTCCTGTGAGCTGTGTCAGCTTGGGATTACATCTGGCACTGTTCTTTCTTCAGGCAGTAAGATCAGAAAAGCACAAAGTTGTTGTTCAAGCCTCTGATCCCTGAAGGCAGATGTTTGCTTCTCACTCTTGTGCTGTGTGTGGATGAGAGAGAGCAGGACACAGGGAGAGCCAGAGAGGGAGGGGAGGAATAGAATAGAAAGGAAGAAATGTACCTAGGAGAGAAATCTCACCATATTAATATCTGGGAGCTGACTGAACAGGGCTGCTTGGCAGGTTTCTTGCTTTCCAGCAATCTAACTTAGCCTGGTTCTGCATCTCAGGAATATTTCTCCTTCTATCTATATAATTTACATGATACAGCTACATTTTATGTATCACCTAATGGCTGAAAAAACAGTAATTCGTCTTCAGCCAAGGAGAAATTGATCAGAAATTTCTGGTGATTCTGCTTATGCTCGGTACCCGGACTTTGATATAACCATGGAGCAGAGGGCACAAAGAGATGGGAACAGCTCGTAACACCTGAGTGCTCAGGCAGGAAAAGTGGCTGTAACTTCAGCCTGGAATTGCCAGCAAAACCAAGCTATCAGCATACACTTACATCTCTTAGCACATAATTACTATCAATGGAAAATGGCTTGGTTATGATTATAGCGAGAATCATGCTGGATGTCAAACTGACACAAGGAAAAACCCCATGGCTTGGATACCTATGTGAATGGAATACACCTGTTTTTCAGGGGAGGAACTTAAAGGCCTGTAGCGAGAGTAAGAATATATAACCCTGTAAGAATTTAACCCAAATATTTAGGGAGATCCCTTGGCCTAGGGTTCATTTATGAGATACACAAATGGTGAGAACAACAAGATAGAAAGATGTATCAGTGCCCTATGGATACTGCACCTTGGCACACTTTAAGTCATCATTCTGCCCAGTCTAGGACTGGTGAATCATGAGGTTCATCTCCCTGTGAGTTACACTACTGCCATACTACCACTGACAAAGGTCAACACGACTTCCTGTAAGTATTCATTCTGTGTTGCAAGAATTTATCTTCAAAAGCACTTTGTTCTGCAGGACTAAGATAAGAGGAAAGAAGATTCAAGAATCAAGATGGTCAATACAAAATGCCACTAAACTGCCTAGGTTTTGTTTTGGCTTGGCTTAAATTTGTCTAAGAATATGCTCACAATACAGTAGAGTAATTTCTAATTCCAGCTGGAGAGGGAGTGAGAGCATTTCCACATTTCAAATAATGAAAGTAAAAAGAAAGTATTTTCTTTTCAACAGACTAATGATGCAACGACTATAGACATGATACAAACACACACAGCTTATGTGACCTCATCCTTCAGGTCACAAACTAAGCATAATAGGAGGACCAGTTTTTTTTTAGAAGGACATCCTTTGGGGCATATTTTGTTGGTGCCATGGTGGGTTACTGTAACTCTCTGAGGCATCAGACACTGGGCTTCTCTCTAGCTTAAGAAGCTGATTAGGTAAACAAACAGGCTCTGGGAGGACAGAATAGAAACATCCCCAAATCCAGGACCACTGGACAGAAGTGTTATTTTGACCATTAAAGCAAATTATCTTCTGATGTATTTGGTATTCTGCTGTAGATTTGAGGTATTTGACATCTAGTCTAATTCAGGAAGATGCAAGAATGATGCTACACTAATTCAGCTAACAGCATGCAGCAATATATGACATATTTCTGCTCTTTTGGACAGCCCTGACAATGAGTTCTCCTCAAACTGCCAATATTCTTGATTGCATTTTCTCTACCCAGGCTACAAAGAAGATGAAGTATTTTGTCTAAATTAACACCAGCACCGCCTCTGTATTTGTATGTTTGAACAACCTTTTGTGTGAATGCCATGCAGCAGTAATAGAGATTTCAACACAAGAATGATTCCTTATTCCTCCTCCCCTCTTCCCCACAGCTCGAGAGGTCTGTGAGATGCTGGGTGGGAAGCAGTTTGTCATGGGCACTTGTGTGAAGACGCTACTCTGTGTGTTTCCTTCCTCAGCTACACTTCTTTCAGTCCTGTTGTTGGCAAATAACCCTGTATTGTTGTTCAGCCTGGCTACCTCACATGTCTTTGTAACCCCCAAGCATTTCTTAATGGCAAGCTGAGGGAAATGCCAGTGCTTTGTAGACTATCTACCACTCAGATGTACTTGAGGTACTTGTGAAAGGCTGCAGCTCATGCAGGGTGAATGCAGTGTGTCACAAGCCTGCTTCAGTTCTAACAAATGAGGCTGTAATAGGAAAGTTAAGCACTGAAAGTTGTAATATATAAACTTTTTTTTCCTTTTCTCTCTGTCTGTCATTTCTCCCATTCTCACAGACAAGCTCTACAGCACTTCTGTGCAACTTTTGGGGATGGGACAGAGTGCAAATTAACCTAAGTCCTGTGAGAAAGCAAAGCATGAAGTACATAGAAGTGAAACTGACAGTGTAATAGCAACATTTATATCCCTTTCTTAACATGTCAAACTCTATCCCATCATGCAGTATGGGAGGACATGCATTAACATGGGTGTCTCTATCCACAAATTCCAAAGCATGTTTGTGTCTTGGTGATTTAATGCGAGTAGATTTACCTCTCAGTGTATACAGGGGACCAAAACTGAGCGTTCATATCATGTACCCTTATTTATCTGGTTCCCAACCTTATAAATATATTATAGATGCTATGGCCCTGCAGTGACAAGCTACAATCAACTCTTGATTTAATCAACTTGTCATGCTTTAATCATCCCTCTTGGCAGATCTTTCAACATATGTCACAGCAGTGCCTTCAAAATGTGCTTCTCCAATGCTTTTTTATTAACCCTGTCTTTTTATATGTTTTAGGCTCATTATGAAATGCAGTAAATCTGTCAAAGGCACTTTACATGCCAGCCTGGATTCGTACTGATAGGAAGCATCTGAGAGCTCATTTAAGTCCCACAAAATGAGCAGAGGATGAAAAATCAAAACCACAAACAAGAGTATGACAAGAACCCTGGGGATCACATTCAGCCCACAGGGCTAATCAAAATCCACTGCTCTTTTCCTAACTCACTGCCCACTCACAAGGGCATTCAGACAGAAAAATATGAAGACCACAGTGAAATCTGACAGTAAGAGAAAGAAATCTCTTCAGCTTGTATATCAAGCAATGATATACAAGTTATGAAAACTCCAAGCAGTCAAGCACAAGATCCTTGTGCTCTTTCTGGAGGCCACTGCATTCATTCAGCCAAGCTTCTGACTATTACCTTGGTTTCAAAAACAAGGTCTCAGAAGTGAGAAGGAGATCATAACAGCCTTAAGAAGTCTGATGGAGGGAAGGCATTGCTAGAGGGGTGCAAGAAGACAAAAAAACCAACCCCAAACAACCCAGACAGATTTGGGTGTGGAAAGAAATGGGAATGAGAAGATGCCAGAATCACTCTGGAATTTGGGGGAGACAATCTTTGCAGAGCACAGAAAATGAGTTATTTCCTCTAATAAGGCTCTGCTACCAAGCATTTGGAAATGACCATAATACATGAGCTGTGCAGGGGGGATAAGTAAGAGGGGATTAGGAAGAAGAACTTGTGGCAACAACTCAGACAACCCAGATAGTTCTTCTGAGTTTTCCTTGTTAATGTCCCAATCAGCATTAGACCCTGCATTACTGAGCTCATGAGAACTAATAATCATAATATTGCACATTATTTACAGTGTATGAGCACGTGTCAGCTGAAGGAAGGATATGTAGCCTTCTCTCAAACCCTCCAGTGATGCTATTAGGCCATCCAAAGTTATCTTCTCCTTTTTGGCAAATGCATTATAAATTAAATAAAGCAAAATTGGGAGAGGTAATACCACATTATGCCAATTGATACCAGCTAAGAAAATACAGGCAAACCTTCAGAAACACAAGACCTTAAAAAAATCACAGAGGGAAAAAAAAAAAAAGAATTGTCACTACTAATAGAATCAAGAACTTATATATCCGGAAATATTTTTTCTTTTTCCAACTGCCATGACTCGAAGACTGTCCACAATAATCCTACCTTTGTTATAACTGAAGACTACTACAGGTGTAACACACTATTCTCCATAATTATGCAGTCTAATTTCCTAGAAGATTCCTGTTAACTCTGTCACAAGCAGGAGAGGTAAGTTACCCTCGTTCAGATGGTCAGCAGGCAGCAGAACACAGAAAAGCAGGCTCTGACTCCTGCTCTGCTCTTGAGAAATCCACTGTTCCCCACACTCAGCACAAGGTCAGGGAGGTGATCCCAAGCCAGCGTGTGCCAAGAACCTGGATGCAACCTCCTGAGAATCCCTGTTTCAAGGACAAGATGTGGAATTACCTCTAGGAATCGGCAGTCATGGCTGGGAGCTGTTTTCTAGAGCTTCCCTCTGTGCTTTACATCAAAGAAATCCCTGCTAAATTTCGTTTTACCACCTCCACCGGTCGCTGCAGTCTGAGGAAATTCCTCATCATAACAAGCTCTTGTGTGCTTTCTGTAATTCCTTTACAAATAACCTTGAGCCTTGTGGATGTCCTCTTAATATCTCAGGAGAGGATCTCACTTTCTCCTCTCTGCCTCTCCTGCCTGCTCCCCCCTTTCTCTCCCCCCCCCTCCCCCAATTATCTCTTGCTGTCTTCTGGGTGGTTATGTTTAATCTCAGGATTAGGCAGAAGCCTGCAGTTTGCCTTGAACAGCTTATCAGCTTCCAAGAGACATTTACAGGGAGAGAAAGACTCCAGTTTTGATAGCAGTAATTGTATTTAGCTTGTAAGATACAAGGCTATTTATCTCACAGCTGTGAAATCACAGAGGGGGAGAAAGGAAATGTTGCTGATAAAAACTAAATAAAACCAAAAAGGATGAAGAAAAGAAAAGAAAGAACACCCTTCTCAAAGTCTCTCCAGTAAAGGGATGAGATGGTAAATGGAGTACACTAAACAAAAAGATCATGGCACGTGTTGAAGGAGATTGAAAATATCAAGGGAAAGGTGATAAATGGCTTGATTAGGACAAGAAACGACCTACAGAATCACAACATGTCAGGGGTTGGAAGGGACCTAGAAGATCATCTAGTCCAACCCCCCTGCCAGAGCAGGGTCACCTAGACCAAGTCAAAGAGAACCTTGAGTTGTGCTGTCAAGACCTAACTGTCCAGCTTTTCCTAATATTCAACTTACTCTATGTATTTGAAAGAGAGAATGAAGTATGGGCAAAGAGGATGAAATATTTTTTTTTCTAATCAATACCAGAGAACTCCAAATTAATGTCATTTGAAAGGGCAGAGACTCTACTTGGTGTCACTCTTGCTTTACAGCTTCTCTTCACCTAGTTTTGCTTCTTTTTCTACTGCAGGAAATTTAGTGAGTGCATGGAGGAACAAATAGGAATATCAAGCCTGTTTCAATGTACACTACAAATCTGGTAACATCCCAGGTTTGTAGAGTACATTGCAAGCAAAAATGGTAAACAGATAAAAAAACTTTCCTGTCTAAGAATTAATGAAAATTACTAATGTGTGTACTAATGACTAATTGTGTGTCAACACTTGCACCTGTAAACCTAAGAATGGAATGATGAAAAATGATGACACAAGAATAAGGTCTATTCAAATACTTGCAACTTAACCTTCCATATTCCTTACACATCAGCTCCACATCTACACAGACAGTAACCTGGCTGTGGCTAGAATCACCTCTCCTTTTTGGAAGTTCAAAACTTTTATCCCTCAAATAGCTAGAAATAAATCACAAGTAGCAAAACCAAGTTTGTTGCTGAATCAGTTTGTAACTCTCTGCAGAACCAGGATTCGCTTAGAGACCTCCAAAGCGGCGGAATCTCTGTGCATCCTACCACACAGTTGGCATGCTTGTTGTGGTGTAAAGGACCATCCTTTGTTTTCCAACAGACTGAATATGCAGCAGCTGGCTGGTCAATTTATCACGAGATGAATCACAGAACCACAGGATGGTAGGAGCTGGAAGGAACCTTGGGAGATCATTTAGCCCAACTTCTCTGAGAAAAGCAGGCTCACCTAGAGCAGGTTGTTGAGTGTTCAATGGGTTTTAAATATTTCTAGAGGAGACTGCACCGCCTCTCTGGGCAGCCTGTTCCAGTGCTGTGTCACCCTCACAGCAAACAAGTTTTTTGTTAAATGTTTTCTTACAAAGCAACAAAGATTTATAGCAGCAGTTGTTATTAAACATTAGTTTACAGGTCCAGATGCACGGAAGCAAAGGGAAGGAAGGAAAGCCTGTACCTGTAGGGTAGTGCTCGTTCACTGGCCAGCTGTCCACCTGCAGCGTGGCGTTGCCCCCGTTCCTGGTGAAGCGCACCACGTGGTATTTGCCATCGTTCACTGGGGTGCTTTCCTCTTTTATAGAGATGTCCACCGTGCCAATATTGAACACTACACCGATCTTGCCTTGCTCCTGAAATCACAAAGAAGCAAATGTTTGTGAGCTGCTGCCTGTTCGGAGTGCACTTGGTCTGTGCACCTCTCAGGGTAACTGTGCCAGCAGATGGCACCGAAGGACACACAGGAGCATCCTTTGGGCTTTGTCAGGACACGTCAGTGGCTCTGCTTCAATACCAACGTCGTCCTTCTCACTCTACTTCTCATCTGAAGAGAGGCTTATTTGTTCCTTTAGAACCTCACCGAAGACATGGGAGAAATCAGGCCATAAGAAAGAGGTGACAAATAGTTATCTGAGCAACATCTCTGCTGATGGTTAGCAGTCCCTTGGGCAAAGGTGCCATGAAATGCAGCCCTTGCATTCCAATGACTGCTTTGTTCTGTTATTCTGCTTGTCAAAGCCCCAGTCCCAAAACAAAGAGCTGTGGGATTCAGCAGGAAGGATGCAGTAACAAGATGGATGGAATCAGAAGGAAGCAAAAAATGTAATTAGCTGACCACCATATAAGATAAGATTAAGAGATAACTGCTCTTAAGCCAAATGGAAAACCTTCCAGAGTTTCACAAGGCCACAGTCTTTTACTCTTCTGCGTCACACCCCAAGCAGTGCCTTACCAATAAAACAGTGTTTTCCCAAAACTTTCCACCAACATTGCTTTAGTAAATATTTTGCTGGCAACCATATAATTAATAAATCATATATATAATATATAAAGTATAATATAAATTATTTATGTAAATATAATTTATCTACATAACAATGATTGAAAAGCAAATGATTATGTTTTGCTCACACTCAAAGAATGCCTACTGACCAGGTAACCTGGTTAATGACTCCATGTGCTTTTGCAAGGAGGGGTCTTACAATCAACCCATCACACACAACCTCTCCTACGGCCTTTCAATCCCCACAAGCACATCGGTCTTGAGAGTCTGCCTCAGTGAAAGCATAAGTGAGCAGGCAGAATGAAGACTGGTGTCTTGTCTAACAGGATAGATCCCATCGCCCCAGAAGAGGAGGGGAAGAAGCAGTATCTGCAGGGTTAGAACTTTGAATTTTCAAGCCATACAGAGATTAAAAACTTGCAAGTGGGGAAAGGGACAGTGGAAGTTTAGCTAATCTCCCCTGCAGAAGGAGAAAGTGTTTCTCAACTCTCCTTTGAGGAAGAACAGATAGTGTCTTTTACCATTCTCTTTCCCAGGAGTTGGAGGAAAAAATGTATCTAAAGGACTAGTGATTACCCAAGAAAAAAAGGGCAAACTAGGAATGAGATAGAATTCTGGAAGCAGAGCACTGCAAACTGCCAGTGGCCTTTAATCTGCTGGGGAGAGGAAGAAACCCCATCCCAAGCAGATTCTCACCCCTTCCCACAACACTTCATTGCAAATGAGAAATGCACCATTTTCTTGCATCTGCTTGCAAATTGTTAGGTCTTTGCTTTTTGCTTTTACCTTTTGAAGGCATGTGTCTTTCTGTAGCAGCCCAAGCAGAAGAAAGTCTAGTGGGGGTGGCAGTAATTTGCTGAGCAGCTGACTGTGCTGGAGAGCACCCATGTGAGCAGTCACACCCATGATGTGCTCAGAAAAGCCCTTTACCTTTGGGTCTGCTTTTTCTTAATATGAATTCAAATCATCCAGACTGAAAGCACAGAGCTGTTCCCAGTGTGCAGAAAGCATTTCATCTCCAAAATGGAGAGCACCCCAGGCAATAGGATAAATCCTACTCTCAGCTGAGTCGATAGGAATCAATAGCAATTCTGCTGAGGAAACTCAATTCCTACTGATGCAAGTGGGAGCAGAGTTTATCCTGGTATCTATTTTTTTTTTCTGAAACTAAAAGAAAAAAAATAATTATAAAACATAACTGAAATCAGTCTAGAATCCCAGGCTAAGTGTGTTTTCTCACACTCGTTTTACTTCAGGATTTAACAGTCACTACTGTGCAGCCCAGTGCCTCCTGCCACCCTGGCTGGTTCCAACACAACAAGACATCAGCCCAAAAGGACAGACAATATTCCCAGCTGCTGCTTCCTGAAGATCACTGCTGATTTTGCTTCTCCCATTTGAAAGTGATACCAACTCTTTCATTAATATAACCATTTTACACCGCAGGAAGGTTTTTTAAATGACTTTTTTTTCCCCCCTCATACATGCACTTCAACTCTGCCACCCTCTAAATTCAGGAGAATTGCTTTGTTTCCTCATAACCCAAAACACTGCTCTGCCTGGAATAGATTCCCTCTACTCAGGCTCCTCAGAAATACAGTGGATATATTAAAAAAGAGATAGAACTTTGATTTCTCGCTCTTGGGATTTTTTTTTTTCCACTTTATTCTTCAAGTCTTTCTTAGTTTGATTTCCTTGGGGTGGTTGCTGTTTGTTTTTTGTCTCTGTGTGTTCCTTTGTTTGCCTGTCTGGTTGTTTGATATTTTTGCAGTGTCTCAAACCTGATTCTGGGTGTTATCCCAGCTGTCAGATCTCTTGCTTTCTGTGGTCTGGGGGCAGCACAACAGTGCTAAATGCAGTGATGTATTCAGGACAACTACAGCTACAGATGTGTATTCCACGGGGGACATTCACTAACAGTACATGGGCCAGCTAACAGCTAATTTTGGACAATTTTTGAAGGCTATTATAAGGAGCAGCAAGTAGTTTTTTTGTGTTAGGTACTGCTTGTTACTGCTTCTATAAGGTGCTACTAAATGCCAGTTACAAACCTATTTATCAGACAGAGTGATGCACACAGAGGACAAAATAAACAGAAATTATTACCCTTCAGGGCCATGGTTTTTAAAAGAAGCAATTCTCACAGATACATAATTTATAAGGTTAAAAAGGACAACAGTATCCTGTAAAATTTTATATGAGGCCATATATCTTGTCTGAATTGATTCTTTGTTGAGCTCCAGGATGCATTTTAGAATAACACTTGTGTGTGATTTGAACATCACAGCTGAGGAAAGCAGCCTGAGAGCAACTGTCAAATTACTTCTTGGGTGAAATCAGCCCAGTGTTGAACATGGTCAAAAAGGCAAGTGGAATGTCAAGGACTGTAGTGAAAAGGAACAGTGTACAAAAGGAAAATCTCCATTTTCAGTTAATGGTGCACCTTTGGCTTTATTTCTCGAACACAGCACGCAGATGTGTGCAGGCTGTCTCACAGAAAAAGAGGAGATATAAAAAGTTCAAAGAAGTACCACACTTGAAATCCTAGATATAAACCCATTAAATATAGAGATGATTCAGCCCTTATTTTTTTATAAGGCAAAAAGCCCTACAAATACGTCATGAAAGAGTTTGGTAATAAAGTCTGAATAAAGAAAGTACCTTTTGAGACAGCACATAACTGAACTGTGCCACTCATGGCCAAGGGATGTTTTGGATGCCTACAATACATTAGAAACCAGACAAATTCAGGGGAGGAAAGTAAATCAAGAGCCACTGAATAAAACAGTGTGAATGTAGCCACTTGTTCAGCAGTTCCTTAAAAGCAGATTATTACCATTTCTTTTAATTTCTACTTCCTATATTGGAAAAACCACCTAGCACCACACTGCCATTAAGTGACTTGAGAGACTGTGATCAAGTCAAAATTGCCTTGGAAGTTCTTCCTGATTCTTATTAATTGTATGAAGTGGTGGAACACTGACGCTAGCAAAGATTTGCGAGGATCTAATCTTTTTGACTGAAGAAAAGGGAGTTCAGATAAACATCAGCTACAGCCAGGCTGCTGTATGTAGTCCTGCCTCAGAGCAGGAAAATGCTGGAGGTGAGTTATGGTTCCAGCTTCATGTTCCTGTCACTGCAAACTCTCCCCCAGCTTCACAGAGCATAAGGGAAAAACACTCAGTGCTCTGAGTTTCTCACTTGAAAACAGGTTTTCCAACCCTATATTTAATCTTCCCCATGGCCTGAAACTCCTCCAGTTTACCAATACTCTTCACATGTGAATACCAGTATTTTTTAACTTTAGTTTTTTTATGTTCAAAGACCACACTGCATTTGTGGACCACAATCCTACCACGGGGTCTCACTTTTGGGGTTTATTCACCACAACCAAAAATCTTACTCAGCACCGCTCTATAGGACTGTCCCTTTTATTTAAAGATGACTTTGAGACATTATTTAGCTTGAGTAAAATGTGCACCTATTTCCTTGTTAAGAGCTTACCAAGCCTTCCCAAATGTCCGTAATTTTTTGCCAGTTGCCTCTTCATGTGGGAGACAGGCCATTAGATAACACTTTTTAATGGCCCATAATACAAGAAATTGTAGCACAGCAATACAGTGCTACCAAGGTACATCTTATTCTTTCCTGTTGAGTTCTCCCTTTGACCAATCACCCTTGCAATATCACAGGAATACTGATGAGATGGGAAATTGCTTTTCTCTTGCTTTTCTTTTACCTTATCTCCATCTCCCTCATCTTTCCCTCTACCACCTTTGCCATCTACAAACAAATCCATGCTGAAGACAAGCCAACCAAAACTGGACAAGAAGCTCAATTCTGTGGCAGCTCTACCAGGGTCAGAAGTGACTCATTTTTACATCTCACACAGAAAATATTTCAGCCAAAGAGGAGCATGTATGAGAAACAGAAGCTGCTGTTCTTTTTGGGTTGTTTTGTTGTTGTTTTTCTTTAGCCCAGATATCCTGCACCTGATAAAAGCTTTTTATGCATCACTGCAGGTTTTTAGGTAACATAATACACAAAACCAACAGAATGACATTTAGGAATTAATCTGATACCAGAAGGTTCTGTATTTCATGTAAGGTGATACCATTAATACATTTTGAGACCTTTCACATGCTAACTCAATCATTGGGGTAAATTAGGTCTAAATAAGAGTACACGGTTGAAAAACAAAATATTTATTTTCTGCTTGCACTGCTGCTCTCCTCCACCTTGAACAAGACACTACTGTTTTTCTTGCTCCATTTTGCCTATTTACACTCTGAAGCCACCAAACACTGTATTTGTATATTGCTTACCTTAGTGCAGCCTGGGTATCCAGTGGAGCCTCCAGATGTTGCAGTACCAACAATTAATAGAAATCAGAGCATCCCCTGACAGTGTCATCATTACCATGATCAGCTTTTACCAAGCTCACCCTGAATTCATTTCCGGAACACTGTGGCACATCCACTTGCTCTTACTTAAATCTGACACCCACTGAGCAAAATCTAGTAATCAGTAATATGCAGAAGGCTTAAAAGGAAGGCTTGGCTCTGTGCTATTTAGCAAGTAGGTCTGTGTGCCCAATTAAATCCTTTCTTCCCATGACCTATGAAAGCACCAGTATACTGCCAGTCAATTACAAGGTGCTAAAATGCTAGGAGAAATACCATGCAGGTGTGTTTAGCCACACAATGTGTGGAAAACAACTGTTGTTAAACAGCTGGTAAAGCTCCAGCCATGAGGCTGTTAATCCCTTTTATGCATCCTAATGCAGGTAAAGAAACAGAGATTAGCAGCCTGCTGAAAAGGGGCATTTCCCGGGGAGACAGAATGCAAAATAAATGCAGAAAGTTGTGCCTGTGTGCTGGTTGACTAACAAATACACCATTCAGACAGCTGGTTGGCTCCCCCAGCTTACCACATGCACACGAAAGCCTGCCCTGCCTGATGGTGTGAACTGCAACTGAAATTAGGATCAAATCTTTTGATGGTGCCTTTAAGAATATGAATAATATATCCTGAAAAGTTTTGTGGAATTATACACTTTCAATGTGATTCTGGATGAGGGTAGGAAAGGAACTATCCAATCTTGATGTTGGCTCCTGGTTTTCTGCAGGACTGTGCACTGTTTCAAACTCCAGGTTTGTCTGTCTCCAAGCTGCTGCACTATGGAAGGTGTCTGATGAAAAGCAGCCCTTGTCATTTCCAGCTGCTGCCACGTAACTCACGGACAAAAATGTGACCAGTTGCTCAAGGGTCACATCCACCCAATAAAGGAATTACTGCGGTCCCGAGTCGGGTTTAGCAGGGCGCAGAAACAAGCAACCTGCTGAAAAGCAGAAGCCTTCCAGGAGAAAATACCTCCATCCATTTCACAAGGCCTCCTCTGAGCTTGAATCCACTGGGGAACACTGCCTACAATTTACACTGACAGGAGCTGAAGTGGCAGTTACACAAAATACAGCATCACGGATGGGATACTTACAAATAAACTGAATAAACTGCCCACCTTAACTACCAGTCTTCCTTATCCAGAGCACTGGTGCACCTGTGAGGTGCCTGTGTGCTGGAGGAACACCATCTATCACCCTGCAAGAGCAATCAGGGCTGTCTCAGCTCAGAACACACATAAAAGTCAGCACTTGTCAAGAAGATGGCATTAAAAAAGGACACTGCTGTCTGACAGGAAAGGTGATCAGAAAGATCCACTTGCCACCATTCAATTAAACCCAGCACAGTAGACACAAAAGTGCAAGGGCTTTGCACAAAATTAATCAGTTTAAACATGGTTTTGCCTAGAGTAAAACTGTTTGTAAGCTTTCTTATACCCTTAAACATCAACCATATTGTATGGTTTCAGACGGGTCCAAAAATACCTGCTGGAAGGTATTATATGTCTAAGCTCTATATACTATTACATTATTATATTTTCCTTTCTCGGTGTGCATTTTCCTTATGGAATTCTAATACAATTTAATGCATTCAGGGTCTGTGTTCTGTGTTCCTTTTGAAATCTGTGAAACAGATTTCAGAACTCTAGATATCAACAGCATATTGTAAACAGAATATTTAGTCTTTTTTTGCCAGACAAGCAAGAAGGTTTCAGCTAAGGTTCAGTAAGCCTCTCCAATCAGACTAGATAATGAAGAAAATACAAGTATATGCAAACACAAACAGTGCCTGGATTCAGTAACACCTCATTTCCAGCTTTGCAAAGCTTGCTTTTTTTATAAACTGCAAAATATAGATATATTTTTAAAGCAAGTGTAATGTGGCTTTTAATATGTGGCTGGACTCCCAAACCCAAATCAATGAGGTTTCCTAAGATTTTGCATGGGAATAAAAAATATAAT
>JANHGL010024794.1:239486-299916 GCA_024611195.1 Ceyx melanurus | reverse complement strand
GAAAACACCAATTCAGAACCACACTAAAACTAAGGATTTTTTAGTTATTTTATACATGGGACCCATGGTCTCAAAGAATAGACTGTTGTCCATTAATTTTTTGAACGTGGAACCCCTCTCCTGATTCCTTTTCACGACTGTTGAATGACACACAAGCCCTGTCACTGCAGTTCTCTGGATGGATTAGTCAGTTGATGATCCTCTGTCAGTTTGAAACCCCAATTGTCTCCTCTCAGGAAGAAACCCCATGTAAAGGAGGGGGGAAAATTGCCAAGCTACTTCCTGGCCTCTTATTTTGGGGAGGTTGTGCTCACAAGTCCTTTTGGAGCACTGGTTTGGATCTATAATCGTGCCTGAAAATCCAAAGATACTCATTCCAGAGGATCCATAAGAGCTACTTAAAAGCTAATCATAAATATGCCACTAACTTTGTGTCATCACAGGGTTTCATACTTTTTCCTCAGTAGCTTGTTCAAAGCAACACAGGGGTCAAACTCCTGACTCTACAGACCTGCCCCAGCTAGGTACTCTGACACCTTCACAGCATCATATGCCAGGAGCAAAGGACCTATCTCATGGAGATGTCTCACTGTGATGCCTTCTAATTGAGATACACACTATTGAAAGTATAAATGCAGATATTATGGTACTTTCAGATATTTATAAAAGCCTTATCTTTGCATCCCTTCACAGAACTATGCTCCAGCTGGCAAATTGGTCTTGAGAGTGTAAACTGTTTTCCTGTGTAAGGAAACAGAAATTACCCCAAATTGAGGCACAGTAGCAACACACATGCAATTAAGAAGATGATGACAGAAACTCAATGATGATATTATAGATTATGAAATTGGATGTCTTCTGGGATAGACAATTAATTCAAGTGTATATGGTCACCAAGTGGTCTTTTTTAAGAGAGTAGTAAAGGAGTTTGGTTGATAGGATTGACCCAGCTCCCTTCCTCTCACCCTCACTAAATTTTCTCCAAATATATGGGAATGACTCCCAGGTCCTTCCCTGTGTGTAGACATGGTCAGGTCAGCATCTAAATCCTGCTTTTGGAGGTGTGGAAGCAGAAAGCAGATTTTTTTCATGTGGGAGGAAGCTTACTGGGTGTTGGGTTGGAGTATGTCAACCTACAGGCCAGAGAGTTCACAGCAGTTTCTGCTTGTGTTCATCTCTTCTGAAACACAACATGACAGCTAATTAAGTATATGAGAGTATATAATACTCTTTCTGCTGACATTTCCCAGCCTCAGAATAGTGTTTAATTACTGGATGTCACTGTAACACTGGTTTTGCTTAATCATAAGCATTCTGTAAAAACATGTAGGCAAATAAATCGCCTGTATGAACAGATGATACACAAATCACATCCAAAAGAAGTTGATCCTTCTAGGAGTGGAGATTTATCACCTTTTTTTTTTTTTTTTTTGGTTATGATTTCCAGCTTATAGATTCTTCCTATGGGTTTACAGGCAAAAATAGCACATATTGTTCTGACTATCATGCCATGATCAGAATAAGGTGTGTTTTCTATCCAAAAAAACTTACACTGTGAGATGCAACAGATCTAACAACCTAAGAGGAAATTAAGAGGGAGTTTCACACATCATTGACTTACCTTTTGTGAATGAACAACATAGGTTTTAAAACAGCAGATTATTGAGGCCAAGAGACCACAATTTACCTGACTGAAATAGAATATTTTGAGCTTCTTTCCAGAAAACAGTCTTTCTGAACAGTTTGTGGTTGGTTTCATTTTTTTTAGCTTCATCTTTTGCCATGAATGGAGATTATTTTAAAATACATTTTAATGGCCAGACTTTATCTGTGCTCTCAGTGTTGAGAGCACAAAACATTAAACTAGTCTAATAAAAGCAGCAGTGTATCACTCTCAGTTCTTCTAGCCAGCTGCTCACATGTGACCTTAACTGTAAAAGAAACAAAAAAAAAAAGAGTAAAATGGAGCTAGTAAATTAGCCACCAGAGGGAGTACATTCACTCGAGAAAACACACCAGTGTGAGGAAAAGATTTGCAACGGTATGAAATGATGCTCCTGCAGATTGCCTGTGACTCTCTGCCTTTGGACATCAAAACTCGGCTGGGATGAGTTCCCAGATCACCTCTGCAGTGCCCAGAGCCACATGGCACCGTGCTTCATGCAGCCAGAACCAGCCTCTCTGTGTCTGTGTCTCTTCCTTCCCTCCTGGTATCCACCCCAGCTCCTCAAAACCTAATTCACATCTGATGTAAATGGCCCTGCCTACCTGACACTGCCCAGCCCAGAAGGGCCCTGGACACTTGGCACTGTTGCTGACATTTCTCCGTAGTGGGCACATGCTCCTACTACAATCTGGAGGAACAAGGGAATTGTGACTTTATTTCACTCTGCTCCAATACTTTTGCAGCTTTGATGGCTGACAAGCTTCCACCCAGAGCTTTATCTGTTTGATTTTTCAGATGCAATCTGAGGATATAAGCACCTCAGGTATTTTTGGAGCATAGGCAACATATGCAAGAGACAACACTGAAGACAGAGAATAAGTCTTTGCCACCCAAGCTACTAGTGTCCCCCAGGTTCAAGTCTGTTCATCCCCTGTTGATACGAAAAGACACAGCCCATCTGTTAGGTTTCTATCACATGTCTGTAGAAGCTCATTTATAGAATTATTTTTTCTTTGCACTGTCCATGAGTGGGTTTGACTAGACCAAAATAATGCACAAGAGGCAGTGAAGCCTGCCTAGAATTACATCATATATTCTTCCCTGATGCCTTTCCCAGCCAGCAAAGCATATCTGAAGGCCAGAGATGTGAGGCAAGAGAAACCTTGACTAACTGTAGTGTCAGGTATAGCTGCCTACAGACAACAATAACCATCCATTTTTCACATTAGCACCATCAAGAAATCCAACAGGGACAAATGTCCTCAAGTCTGGAAAGGACACACCCCCTGCAGCAAATACAGACAAGGCACTGCCTGGCCAGTGTATAGCTCTGCCAGTATTCCTGCAAGTGAGTATTCCCCTTTATGGAATCCAGGCTGGGAGGCTCTGTAGAAGAAAGAGATCATTTTACTGGGCAGTTTTCACAGAAAGCCACCCAAGGTGGTCATGGCAGGAGTTCTTGCCCTGTGAGCTGAAGCTACAAGTCCACATCCTGCTCAGCCTGTGGGGACCTAACAGCAGTCCCAGCACCTATGAGGAGATGATCAAGAGTCAAGAGGTGGACTCAGGCTCATTGCAGAGGTGCAGGGTGAGAGATGCAAAATGTATGAGTGAAAACAAAAGACATTCAATCTGTCTACAAGGAGGTAATTTTTTGCCTTGAGGACAGTCAAGCAGCAGCACAGTTTGCTAGAGAGCTTGTGTTGTCTCCTTCCATGGAGATTTAAAAGACCAGAGTGAATAAGCCCCTGAGGAACCCAGTATGACTTCACAGATGACCTCACTTTAAACAGGACATGGGACCAGAGACCTGTCAAGATCCCTTTTTGCACCTGAATTCTTTTGTGATTCCACTTATGGCTCAGGAAAAAAAAAAAGTCTCCCTAGGATGTTTAAATCAGAGACTGACTATTCACACTTTTCCTCAAACCTACACTGCTAGTCACTTCTGAGCAGGGTTACAATAGACTACTCAGCTATTAGTCTTTAATCCATAAATAAAGAAGAAATGTTCATCAGCATGAAAAACCAGACTTGCAAGGCTTCCTGTTCACCATTTCCAAGTTCATCCAGGAAGATACAGAATTTAGCAGCAAACCTAAACTGCTTATGCATTGAAATTCAAGAGGCCATTAATATTTTAAATTGCAATTTATTATGACATAAAAAGAACTAAAGAAACTTCACCCTAAAGATCCGACCACAACATACCATGTATTTAGCACCTCCTGTTAGAGAGCAGCCTGGCACTGCATATATGGGGAATTACAAGGACTGAAGAATGGAGATATCTGTAAAGAGAAAACTTGCTTAACTCCTAGAGTACTTACAACCTGCCCACATATAGTGGTAAAAACCTGTTGTTTGGCCAGAGCAACTAAATTTGTTGGAATTCATTAAGACTGGGTGAACATTTCAGGCATGGAAATACATTCAATCTGAAACTGGAAATATGTTTATGGCATACCATTGGTCACTGAACTTTCTACTTCTCATGTCTTTATTTTCAAAGTGCTCTGCAATGTGTAAAACTTCTCTTTCTTTGACCTCATACAGCTTGGGGGAAACCATCTCTGCAAGAGAAAAGAAAGAGCTCATCTCTGATTGATACATGAAAGACACTAAACATCCTTCCGGGAAATTCATTTCATTCTGTCACTTAATACACACAAAAAAAAAAAAAAAGAAAAAGGTAAGAATGACAAATTTACATTTCTTAAGGCCTCTAAATAAGATGCAAATGACAAATGACTAACTAATCCCTGTAGCAGATTGAAGAAAAAGAAAAGAAAAAAAAAGTATTGTGCAATTAGTGTAGGTTATTAATATTGATAGAGGAAGGCTAAAGAAGTGGCTCGATTATTTTGCAAGAGTTACAATGTGTTGTATACTTCTTACCTTCATGACAGGTAGGCTAAATAAGCTGCCTCAGGTGATAATTAGGAACCAAAGAGTCACCAAGTCTTTTTTTTTTTAACACTATGCAGTGAGAATGAATATTGCACCTTTGTTTTAAGGCATCCCTAGAAGGGCAAACAAGGTTTTTCCTACTCTTGCTGATGCTTTTACAGCAAATATATAAAAAAAATATTTTACTGCATTCACTGACTGGTGTGGAAAACCTAAATATTGATCCAGGCTCTGGCAGCCATTTTCCTCTTCACTCTTCCTTGTTTTTCCCACTGGGGACTCCTCAGCTGCTACTGAACAGTACTATTTTCCACAAACAAATCCACTAAAGTTAATAAGGTTATTTATAGAACAAGGTTCTGCCAAACATGACTAAAAATTCAGAGTCTGCTCCTTAGTGTATAAAATAATGAAGAATGACACATGCACTTAAACGTAAGCAAATGAGCACTGAAAGGAAAGTCTAAGTCTTTATGGAATGAGAGTCCTGGTGAAATAAAAAAGGAGCAGCTTCAGCAAGCTGGAATTGGTGCTATAAGGCTGTCCAGTGATATATTCCTCCTTATAATGGTTTTCCTTTGACACTTTTCCTGCCAGGAAGCAGCTTATTGCACGGAAGGTGACAAGAGAGGAGCCTCTGAGTCTTGATCAGCCTGCAAGTGCTCTCAGCACCCAGGGAGCAGGTCAGACACAGCTCTTTGCAAAAGGAGGAGAAGAATAAGATCCTGCCATTGTTCTTAAGGGAAAGGAAGAAATGGCAAATAGACAAATGAGATTCTGCAGCTAATGAAAAAAAGCTTCTCCATCTCTCTCAGGTACTTTATAGTCCTCATTATCATGTTATCAAAGTGCCTTGCAATTCTAATGCCCATTTTTGTCCCCACTTCTATAGCACAGGAGTCTTCCAGCATCATTTTATAGATGATGCTGGTGAAATGTCAGGGACATTAATAGCACATCCACAGCCTGGTACGGGTGGCTCCACCAGAGTGCAAAGCAGAGGTCCCCAGAGGCAGATCTCAGGGAGGTGCAGGTCTGTGCAAAATAAGCATCTCCCCACAGTGATGTGCCTAAGCCAGGAAGCTGTGCTTTGGGATCCCCACGCTTCAAACACACACACAGAACTCTTGAGCTCCCCTAGACCACCCAAAGCCACTTTTGGCATCTGCACTGCTTCTCTGCACATCCAGTTATCACATGGCAATGGAGAAGCAATGGACTTAAAATGATAGGGGTTGGAAAGGACCTCTAGAGATCACTGAGTCCAACCCCCCCCACCAAAGCAGGATCACCCAGGGTATGTCTCTCAGGAACATATCCAGACAGGTTTTAAAAGTCTCTACATGCTGGGGAACTCTCTGGCATCCACTGGGGGAAGCCTGGGGAGGAACAAAGATGCACTGAGATTCCCCCTCATGTCTCTGTCAACACCTCATCTTCCCCTTGTCTCTGAAACTCAATCACACCTGACATTTACACAGGACTTACTTTCTAGTCGAAGGATTCAAACAAACTTTACAAGCCCCAGTTGAAGTCCCAACAGATGTACAGCTGCCCAAATTGAAACCTGGCATGTGCCAGAAGATCCTGACCTATAGGATAAATCAAAAGTGCTCACAGATTTATGTTAGCCTGCCCACCTGCACATCCTGACAGATGACATGTTTTTCACTCAGAAAGGCTCTTCTGGCTGCTGCCACCCTTGTGACAGTGGTGGGACATGGTTCACTGATGGGTTAGAGGAGAAAAGTGTCAGACATCCAAAGATTTAAATCTATTGAATGCTGTGGATGTGAAGCAGGAAGAAAAGCCATACTCCACCAACAGATCTTTCTTACATCTACTACACTTTTCCTTGTTCTTTTGACTCACATGGCATGGTTCAGAATGGTATCATTTATCAACAAATGACACATCCTACTGTCTTACAGCTGTCTGAGATGAAGAAAAGCAAATACCATTTGGACTTAAGCTGACAACAACTTAGGCACAACAACCCAAACCCAAACTGCCTGTGGAAGGCTGCAAGACTATTGCACATGATCCCCTTTCTTTGCTGTTTCTAAGATGGAGCACAGAGGCAAAGCAAAATCTGTTAAACACTGCCAAACCAAGTAATAAAGACAACACCTTGGCAAATCATTGCTAGCCCAGGTGAAGTTCAAAATGCCTGGAGACCAAAGAGCTCACAGCTGAGGTTTTGTGCTGTGTCTCTTAAAAGGTATCTACGAGGTATTTTACAAATCTGTTCTGTGTGTGCCCCAAACTGACCAGAAATCTCCTTAGAACTCATTAGTTCATGCTCAGTGCTAACCAGTCTTACTCATATAATTCCTGATTGGCCTGTGGGTAAAGTGACCTTGCCTCTGCTTGCTAAATAATTTTTGGTGTGCCCTTGGAGAGAGAGCCCTGTGTTGCCAGCCTCAGGGAGATCACTGTTGCTTGTCCAAATACAAAGCAAAAGAAAATTGCTTTGTACCCTTTCAAATCACAGAAGGTTTTGGGAAGTAGAAAGCAAGCTCCTGGTTACATATGGATGCCCTTTTAGAGAACATAGGAAGGCTACACTGAAAATTTCCTTATAGATTCCCCATACCAGCATAATCTGTTAAACCTGGGCTTTCAGTGTTGTCCTCAGGAGCCAATTATGCTTGTTTGCTACTCTGCATGAGCAAAGGAGTTTCTGTCTACTCAGGATATGGGGCTACTGTTGGGACCAATTTAAGCTGTCCATCCCTTCCATGCATGGCAGTGTAACCATAAGGGTCAGTGAAGATTTATTCCTGAACTGTATTGACATTCACCAAACTCTCAAGGTTTTTCTGCTATCTCTATGCCCCTATAGATATTTCACTGTCTATGCAAAAACCACGATGCAAACCTGATTCCAACAATGGCTCTACTGAGTTAATGTTGACATGCTATATACTAGCTGAAGATGTATGTGACAAGAAAATATACCATTAAGATAGGTATGGAATATGAAGGGATGTGAGAAGTAGCCAGGCTGTATCTCCCTTGACTGAGGTGCAGCTACCCCAGAGCAGCCCCCCTGAAGCAGCCTGAAGAGCTTGTCTCTGGATCAGAGAGGGGCAACAGTGAGTCATCTGAAAGGCAACAAATCTCAGAGAATGGTGGTGCAGATGCACTGCTGTGCTCTAATGTAATCTGCTTTTATGGAGAGCTTTCCATGGCTTGCTCTTAAGACCTAATTGCAAGGCATTATCTGGCCAAACAGTGTATGAAGTAGCATCCAATAATGATTGCCTGCAGGAACCTCGGGTAGTGCAGCACACAAGATGAGGAGCTATTCTTACCTCACTTATTACCCAGTAGCTGATTCAAGGAGTAGTTACAGTGGAGCCATTAAGCCACTGGTCACCCTAATGTCTCTCAATTCAAATTCATTATAGGAGTGATTTTACCAAACAGTTAGCAGTGACACCGAACTGTGGGAACAGGATTGAATTCTGAATGAGGAAGAAAATGCCTGAAAAAGACTCTCTAGAGAAAAAAATCCAACCCAACCACTTTAAGAAATTAAAATCTTTAGCCTCTGCATGGTTGTTATGCAACCCTGACATACTGGAGTAGCTGCAGACACACCTATGCCTAAAGACAATAAAGAATCAAGGTACCTGATAAACGTCTATGAAGTTTTTGGGGAAATGGAAGCCCTGACCAAATGCACCTTTCCAGGTAGGATACCTGACCACATCTAAAGCTATCATCAGCTGACAGAGCACCAGGAAATCATCCAGCTTCTGGGCAGAAAGCATGACAGCTCCAGCAGTAAGAAGTTCCCAAGGCTGATCATGGCCAATATTCACACTTTCACATGCTCCTCAAACTCTGGCTTTCATCACTGACAGACCACAGCTGTTATAGGGAGCATTCTCCAAGGTGTGTAGGAGAAGGTGACATTTCTGCCATGTATGAAGGTGACAGCACCAGAGTGAAGCCTTGCATCTGTAAACAGCTTCTGTTTCATTCCTTTTCTTCTTCTTTGTCTCCAACTGCTCTGTCAGAGGGCACTGTGGCACATTTCTGGCAGTGGGACAAGGCAGAAGAGTAAATACTGTTTGCTCCTGCTTAGTCTTCAGATCCCATGATGAGATTAGAGTGCCAGATTCATTAAAAAAAAAAAAAAAACCAAACATTTCTCAGATACAAAACTGCAAAAAAAAAGCAGAAGTGTTTTTCTGCAACAAAGCTTGAAACAATAGATCCCATAGTCCCAACTGTACTTGGCTTGTCAGCTTAACCTGAGTCTGAAACCAGATGCCACCTTCAAAGGGAATTGACTATGGCACAGCATGGGGCAGGGGCAGGGCTGATGCAGAGAAAGGTGCTGCATTCAACTTTCCTTCCATTTATTTTTAAATGCCTTTTTTCCCAGGAAGAGGATGGGGAGAGGCTTATAGAGGATGATTAGCCCAGAACAGACAGAGGGGGGGAATGATCACATTGGGCCACATTCAGGCACCCTCTAGGGATAAGAATCTTCCTTGGGAAGCATTTCTCACCGAGTGCCCTACCAGGCCAGTCAATGCTCAGTGCTGAGAGGAATTAGAGGCAATGAGGGCAGATAATGCAATTGCTCTGGTTAACCTCAGCTCCAGATGAGCAGTAACCTACTGCAAAAACCAAATGACAGCCACCCAGGAGGGCTAAGAGAGCTCAAGAGTCAAGCAGTTACTAATGGTGAGATATAAGTGTATTAACAACTTAAAATGTGCCCCAATCTAAAGAATGGGTGTAATGTTAATCCTTAGGAAAAGGTCCCAGGGAGACCTGAGGAATTATAGGCCTGCAATCATGACTGCAACTGTGGGCAAATTAGCAAATAAATAATAAAGGAGGAAGCTATAAAGCAGAGTGAAATGCCAGGGTAGAAAGGAGTAGAAAAGAGAAATCCTGCCTTACAGATCCTCACAGAAAAAGGGGGTCTAGTTGATATAATCTGTATTTACAAAAGGCTTTTAAGGAAGACAAATGATCTTGGGAGAAATGGGACAATTCTGAGCTGGACAAAATACTAGCTAAGACACAGAGGTCAAAATGAAGAGGCTGTGAAAAAGAACTTATTTAGAAGAATTCAGTACAAGTCAACAAAATAAGGAGTGGCCTGGAAATGATGGTTGGGGATCAACTTTCTGTACCATCTCTGATGCAGGAGCACCAAATTAAGCCACTAGAGCTGTTTTTTTAAACAACAGATACAAAATATCTGTAATGCCTTCTTAAAGCATATTGTGGGTGTAGGAATGAACACTGATTCAAGGAAAGGTTGGATGATTACCTGGAAGACAAATGATGCAAGGTTGCTAAACAAACAAACAAAAGATTTAGGAAACACCCAAAACTACATGAAGTTGGAGGCTGAGGGAATATTAGGGGAAGGTATCATGTAAATTTGTCTGCTCTTGCCCTTCTTTAGGTGTCCATTTCTGGCCAACTCCTGGAGACAAAATAACAGATGCTTGGTGTGAAGACTGTCACCAGTTTACAGCATGTGAGACCCAACAGCAGCCAATCCTGACCTAAAGACAGGTAGCTTTCTACAACAGTTGAGCACCTTCTACTGGGTTAAGTGGAATACTTTGATTACAGTAATGTAATCTTCCCTGACCTACTCACTGGTTTGCATAGAAATTATAGCACTGAAATCCGCTCCTACTGATAATGCTAGAAATGGGAGAAATGTTCTAACAGTTAGCTTTTGAGTCATATATTCATACTGCCTCCAGATTCATATAAGGACAGTGGTTATTGCTAAGAGCTGAAGTCTTTGCTTGCAAGTACATGTCTAATTTTATGCATTTGAATTGTTTCGTGCATACCAAAATGACAGCTCATGCTTAAACCTGGAAACTTGCTTGAGAATATTCCTCAGTAAGGGGCATCCACTTGCAAAGGATGGCTTCCAAACCAATGCATCACAATATTTTCCTTTTCCTTCTATTTTGTTAAGCTAATCTTCTTCTGAGCACATAGAAAGACCACCTCTCATCGCTTGGTGCATGGAGTAAACAGGGGAAAAAGGCCATTTCTCTGATCATTTAATTCAAGTTTGCCTGCAGAAGAAGGAAGCAAGACCCCCTGATCTCAGAAATGAGCAACCACAGCACTGTCTAGAAATATTACCAGACAATTATCATGAGCATAGAAAACATCAGAGGAAGCTTCTGCTATGAAGTTTCATCATTATAAAACTTGCACATTATAAGTGTCCCCTGCCCTAGGTTCCCTTACAGAATCACAGTGCCATAAGATATGGTCTGCTCTTTTGATGGCCTCATTCAGACTGGTAGAGAAATTAGTTTTCAAATTGTATTTGCTTCAGAAGCTTTTACACAATTTCTATGTTCAGTGAAATATTAAGATAAAAATGCAAAAAAAAAAAAAAAAAAGACACTTTTTTTCTTTTTTTCTTTTTTTTTTTTTTGTCAGAACTAGTTTGTCCAAAAGGTTATATCTGGTCATGAAAAAGAGAGAGATGTTTTTAGGAACTGCAAGTTCTCTGAAAGAAAAAGGCTTAGCAAGTAAAATGTTCAGAAGCAAATGCCTCGATTTGGTACTTCTGATGTATTTTAACTTTATGCTTTTTATCCTTTGATAATGATTCACTGAATTTTAGTGGTTCTGCAGAATAATGCACTGATAGCAGTTTGTACAGAAACAGTATATGAACAACTCCATTTCCCTATAGAGCTCTGCAATTGCCTCCAAATTCTTTGTACCTAATGTTCATGTCATTTGCCAGGACTAAACAAGGGACAGCTACTGTGCTAGACTATGGAATTTTGTTCATTAACACACACACTGAGGTTTTGTTCTTTTGGTTTAGCCTAATTTTTAGTTAGTCTATTGAGTCTGAGACATTTTGTCAATAAATGATGATGGTATTTTGCATGTGTGCCATTCCTTGACCTTTGTGTCTAACAACTGTATTAGCAGAACACTACCTGCCCACAGCCTCTGGGAAACTGTAAAAACAATTTTGCATCTAAAATCCTACCCTTTCTAAAGATGCTTCAACTTCTAGAAGACTCCCTTGACTTGGATACCTCAAGCTGTAATGAGGAGGTTTTGTTCCCTGAAAGCAAGGTGCTCAAAATCTTGCCATTGAGAAGTTCTAGTTGAGTTCAACTGTACATCCTCCTAAGGGTACTCCATTAAAATATTTTCCATAGGATGACACTTATTTTTTCCTAGGACTGTAGTGCCCACTGCCTACAGTCAGATATCACTGCTGATGGGAGAGATACCAGCAAAAAAAAACACTGGTGCAGACCACATGGTACAATGGTTGGTGGGCATTTTTTATGTTCTTTTCAGTTATGCTTTATGATCTTCTAAGGAGACAGGACTTGAAAAGACATTTGAAGGGAGGGGAGATGATGCCTTCCCTGGGGAAGTGCTTCCCTGGGGTGTGCTCCAGGAGAGGAGGCTGTGATCACACAGGGTATGGCAGTAGCAGCACAGAAGCAGCACAGCCCATGGCTGGTGGCCTGCAGCACAGGCAGGGACTGTAGCAAAAAAACCCAGGAAGAAACCAGACCAGCTCCAGAGGAGACAGAAAGACCCCCAGGAAACAGAGAGGCTGAGCAGAGGGTGCTGTCATTTATAGAATAATAGAAACCAAGCCTAGAAATACAGATTAATTTTTAAGGGTGTAGGGTGTGGAAGAACTGTGTATAAAACTTCTGAATTTTCTTTTCTGCCTAGCTTGTTTACTTTGATGTTTATCTATTTTTAAAAGAGATAAGAATAGTTTCATTTCTAATAAAAATCTACATTTTACCTCTTTAATTTTTGTGTTGTTGTTTCCATCTCCTTTGAGGCATTCTCACTACTACAGATGCTCAAAGCCCTGGCCAGCTGGGGTTTCCATCTCCCAGATGCTTCAGGATCTCTGTGTCAGAAGGTAACACACTGAGGCATGCACAGCCTCTGGCTTTCTCACCTCTCTAAAAGATCTGCATATGGAAGTCCTGGAGCTAAGCAGCACAAAAGGATCAGATCTTGATGTTAACAGCTCAATTTTGAGGCATTTTACTCCTGAGCTTCATGTACTCAACATTTTGGTCCTATGTGCTGCTCCTTCATATCTGCTTTAGACATCTATCAGCTTATGGAGTTGGTCTGAAGATGAATTGAAACAGTTTATGCACATTGGAAGCAGGACTTGGTGGAGTATCACATAATAAGGGACCAAAAAAATGACCACATTAGATGCAGAGGGAGAAGGAAAAGTAAGGATGGTGGCAAAGAGTTAATATTCAGACTCCTCAAAATAAAAACATCATGAGGGTTAGGCAGTTTCGAATGAATTAGATGATTCTCTTTAGCAGTGTAAATGCTGTTTGCTGCTTGGCATTTCAGTGCTTACATAATTTATAGTCTATTATTTGATAATGCATTGAAGTAGGTTGTTGTCTTTGGCACCATCAAAACTGTCTGCTAATTCACTGCTTGACCTTCTCTGCACGCATGTAAAATGGGAAAGAAACAGGGCAGGGCACGCTGCTGTGGTTCCAAACGTGGCCCAGGCATTTGATTTGGATGAACCTCACCACCAAGCTGTAGTCTTATTTAGATATGTTTGGTAAAAAAAAAAGTAACAAGCAGGTGGCAAGGCAATATTTTAAAAGATTAACACATTTATGTTCCATTTGGCTTCTCAGCCAACTGTCATTTTCTAACCTAGGTAGTGAAAATGTCATGGCATTTAGGGTGTAAATGTAGCTTGTACCCTGTGTCTGTGAGTCACCTAAGTAGCCAAAGGTTTTCATCCCTGAGAACAAGAGGAGCTATGCTAATGGGCAGTGTACATATGGGAAGAAGCACTCTGCTTGTAGATAGGAACATTTACAGAAGTAGTTCAGCTGCTGAATGCTGAACATCAACAGTTTGCATCCAGTTTTCAGAGCACTTACAAATGGTAGATAAAAGGGATCTGCAGATGAGCCACAAGTCACCAAAGTGCCATGAAAACCAGACAGAAATATCAATTCTGGAGAATGCTTTGCTGCCTGCATTCCCTGTAATGTGGGGTACAGAAAGCACTGCTAGAATGTGACAAATGGAAGAAAGCTGTAAGGCTGTGCATTGATGGGGGCTCCCCAGTAATGACAAGCTGCTCAGTGTACCTGCTGTAAGCAGCCAGAGGACAAGTTGTGCATGCCATGAAGTCAGAATTCTTATTAAGATTTGATTTCTAAGCACCAGCAGGTTCCTGTTAACTTCAGTTAGGACTACAAAATTAGGGATTCTATCTGCAGATATAGAAAAAAAATAAATAAATTAATAAATTAATACCTTCATCACTCGGCTGGTGCAGGGCCACAGAAGGGAGCACACCAATGTTTGCAAAAGGTGACAGAGCTGTCACCTGTCCCTTCCAAGCTTCACCCTCCAGTACACACTACACCTTCTCCTGTTCAGCTGCCCCAAAACAAAAGCACATTCTAATATTTCTTCCTTTTTCATTTCCATTTTGTGTCTATTCTGGTAGAAAAAAAATAAATAAGGGAGCAATGTACTGAGAGAGGCAAGGAAAATTTAAATAACTTGTTAGTACCAAAGTCATTGAAAGGGTTATTTAATCAGAGATGCCTGGTAGGGGCATAAAATGGAGAAAGCTACATTGTGGAAAGGTTTTCTTGATGCTCTTTTCCCCAAGCTTGGCTTTGCTTTTCCCCCGCGAGTCACTTTTATGTTTTAGAGAAGCAGTTGTGAGCCACAAATACATGTTAACTGGAATTGATCAAGGACAAAATGAATAATTTACTTTCTGAAGAAGAGATCATCTATATTGCTACAGACTTTTTAGCACAGATTATTTTTTCTTTTTCCCTGATGTTACAGCAATCCTGTTTCAGCTGCATTTACATGAGGCAAGAGTGCTGCTTTGTTTCTAAACTGGCACGTCCCAGCAGAATTCCCCACCTTCTTTTTGTTTCAGTGCTTCTGATCTTAAAGAGTATGAATTATTCACAAAGAATTCCATACGTCTTCAAAACATTTCTGTAAAATTAAACTGCATATTTAATTGTTTTCCCCTGTTGATGATCCACAATGAGAAATAATGATTTGAATTGTTGAAGATGAATCCCAAGCAGCTCTACTACATATGGCTAAACTCACCCCCCTGGTTCTTGTCAGACCTGCTTCCAGGTCTGATGGTTTGTGCTGCTTGGGCACAATATATATGTTTATAGATTGCTGTGTGACATCTATTTCTGTGACAGCAGTATCAAAAGTTCTGTAGTAGTCAACCCCTCCACTTAAAAATGCCCCAACACAACCAAACCAAACAAATCCAGAATAAAACACTGAATAAGAGATGAGAATTCTGTAGGCAAAGAAAACTTACAAATAACTAAACATGGGGAATTTAACTAAACACAAAAAATATATGAGTTAAAAAGTCAACATGAATTCTGACATTTTCGTTCACCCTCTTTTAAAGTCCTCATTTTAAGATATCCATAAACTCTACAACTACAATTAAAAAACAAACAAACAAGCAAACGTGCAGTATAACCCAATTCTCTGTCTAGTTAAAAAAAGTTTGAAATTCTTAAAAAAATGGTCTCTATTAACAGTCATCATACTATGTTTTTGTTTCTCCCTTTTCCTTCTCTTTGCTTTAGGTTTCTGAGTAAGGCATAGAATAATTAATCTATCACAGACCTTCTACATAACCTCCATACCCATGTGCATCTTAACTTCCATGCCTCAAAATGGGGACAAAAGACCTTATTTATAGGATTAGCACAAAAAAATATTTTTTTGTTTTCAGTGGCTCTTATTTACTGAGGCCTGAAGATCAGTGGTTATTGTATTGCATATATAACATAAAAATTATACTTGTATATTAACTGTTTCCTTGAAATTTGTGCATTAAAACTTAAATATCTTGAATTCATTAAAGCATTTTTGGGCTTGTGGATCTCACAAGCTGTTACATTCTCTGTCATATATAAAGTGCATTTTGTAAATAGTTTCAGTCTTTCAGTATCCACCATTGAAACACAAAAGAAACAAGGTCCAACTAGCAGTCACTATTTTTACACAACCTGTGCATACATCACTGTTTCTCCATGGGGCAAGGTCAGTCCCCTGAATTCTCTCAAGCTCCAGCCCCATCTGAAAATCATGGTCCCTCCTCAGTCTAGGCCAATTTTTTCTCAGCCTATGCACACTTCATACACAACTGGAGGGGCCAGAATTCACCACTCCAGTAGCCAAAGAATACCAACACCTAAATCCACTTATATTAGGTGAGACAATGATGCTTAGGAATCCCCTTCCAGAGGAAAGGTAGTCAGTGGTGGGTAGTGTCTTGGATTAGGTCACTGAAGTTCTGCTGCAGTTCTAGGGACTTAAAATGGGCTTCCTACATCCCAGTCCAGCATCCAGACTCCCACTCACCAAACAGATTTTAAAATCCTATTCCCCAAACAGTAAAACAATACAGGAGTCATAGAAGCCTAGAAGCACTGACAGATGATTCACCAGGATGACTGCGTGTCTGGCACAGATTCAAACTTGTTCTCCGGGTACAGAGTGAACAGCCTTTCCTAGAAAGAGTAAGCACGCTGTGTACAAAAGTACTAAAATAGAAAATAAGCTTAAACTACTGTCTCTGCCTTAAATACCCCTCTTAAGAGCTGAAATGCACAAAATGTAAAAGGCAGGAAGAATTTGAGGGAAGAATCTTGACGCAAATCCACCTGTATATTGTAGGTGGAGTCTATGCTGCATTTGCAGCACTTCTGAAGTAAGACACTAAAGAAAGAGCAACTAAGATTTACCAGCATGAAACCCTCTTTTTTTTTCTTTTTGAGCCAACATGTGGCATGTGAAATGTGGTGGAGGCAGTCTAGTGAGAAGGTGATTAGCATAGAGTGACTCAGATCATTGGCCATGATGAATTTCCAACAAAGAATCTGGCACGACTATAAATGTGGGACAATTTAAGTTTGTATCCAGAAAAAGTGATGGCTGCTAAAAGATAAAGAACTGAAAGGCAAGGTTTATCCATTACTTTAGGCAGAAAAAAAGAGGAAAAGTAAGATAAACACCATTGCCAGAAATAACAAAAGAAACAGCAGATACTCAATAGGAGTGTTGACTAAGTGATAATAATCACTACTGTGATTCCAAAGAATTTAGGGTAGAACAGAACTACCATGTACTTACATAAAAATAAGAAGCAAGGATTTTAAACTTCAGAAGTGAAAACTTTCTCATTTACCTGTACTTTTGGAGATGACTCCCTACCAAGCTAAGATCCCAGCTACAGGAGAGTTTGCTGGGAGGGCAATGCTTTCCAACTAGAGAAGCACCTCCAAATACTGTCCCCACACACCCAGGTCCTTTTCCATTGGGCAGCTTTCCAGTCACTCAACCCCAAGCCTGTAGTTGCAGGGGGCTGTGAAAAGAAGGCATAAATTGAGATTATTGCAAGTGAGGGGTGCCTTACAAGGAAATAAAGTGAACAACTTTTACCTTTTAATAAAAAGAGCAAACTTAATGAAGAAATGTTAATTTTACTCCTTTTTTTTCAGCAAGTCATGGGAAGGATGCTTTTAATAGCTGTTTGAATCCTTCTACCCCACCCCCTACCAAAAAATAAACTTAAAATAATCAGGTCCTGAACACCATATGCTGAGCTGACAAAATGGAAAATCTGTTTGATAAACTGCTGGTGAGCAGTGACACAGAATGAATTCCTAAAAAGAGAAAGTATTTTTTTATTATTAATTTTTTTGTATTACATGACCTCAGTACAGTACACTGGTAGTTTCAATGGCAAGATACTAAAAAAAAAAAGAACAATTTCAAGAACCTTGTATTCTCTTTCCAGAAGATCATCTTTGCTGTGCTGTTACTATACCTTAACAGACAAGTGTTAAATAAAATGAATAACCTAGGCTGAATGTAATCATTGCTTTGGTCTTTGTGACAAGATGTTATTTAGCAATGTGCTGCATGTGCAGGTGCCAAACACAAAGGAAAAGGCACTTGTGAGAGTTCTACAAATTGGATGTGCTCGTGCTCCTCCACTCCCACATTCCTCTCCCCTCACTGCTCTTTGTCCTAGTCTGTGGAGCTGCCATTTCTCTGAGGAGCTGAGGGTACTCCAGTAGCCAGCATCCTGGTTGAACCAAGCCCCAAGGCACTTCTGTCTCCAGGCTGTGTCACAAGCCACACCACACACTGCTGCTTTGAAGGTGGCTGTGCCCACCAGAAGAGAAAATGTGACCAAAAAACTAATCCTAGCTAACTTCTGCTGTTCGCTGGGGTTTGTGGGGTTGGGTTGTTTGGAGTGTTTTGGAGTGTTCTGGGTTTTTTTGGTTTTAATTTCCATCTGCTGATGGTGCTTGCATATTTTTTTCTCGGTTTCACCCCCAGTTTAGAGCATTCCTTCCAATTGTATTTGCCATAATGAGCCAAATCTGCCCAGTCTTCTCTGAGCCACGTGCAGCAGCACTGAATGATGCATTAGAGAGATCACCAGGGCTTGTTAGAGCTTTCAAGTTGGATGAGAGGAACTGTGTGATCTCAGACTTTCATTTTTCATTTCCTGCAGCTATGAGCACGATCAGAAGGACTTTGGGAAGCACACTCTGGGGTCAGTTTCCAGTATTAACAAGTTAGGACACCTTCAAAAATTCTACAGAAGCTTTGAAAGAGACACAATTGTTAAGGTTGCTATAGAAAGGTTTATAGAGATGGCAAAGATATGCTGTAAAGCCAGTTTTACCCAGAGGTAAATATTGATTGGGATGAAGCTTAACTATTTCTTTGCACCAATTTTATAAATGATGTCTTAAAAAGGTTAACATATTCATCCTTTCCTGAGTCAAAGAGGACCACACATTATCATGTAATAAGGTCTCCTCATATATGTTGAAAGTAATTTTGAGAGACAACTTTAAAACTAGTTAAAATGTTAATACCTATGTAAAAATACAGATTTTAAATCAGTATGTTGTGTCATATTCTTGTTAACCTTAAGGTGATGATAACAGGAATACTGAAGTGTGATCTCTAGAAATTTTAAAATGAAGAGCAGGAAAGTAAAATTCATAACAACTTGTCTCTTTGCCTCATTCAAGCAAGTAGATGTTCTTAGACATAAACAGTACACAGAGATGAATGCTTTCCAAAGGTACAGCATGTAAGTACTGCTAGAATACAACAGTCTCATAATTTAGCTACTGAAAGTACAAAAAGAGACTGCTTCACTTTTAAAACAAAGCATTACACAACTCCTCAGAATTAAGACACTATAAAGAATTATCAGCTGCATGCTACTTTTCAAGTTTATCTATTGTGCAACACCCATTTTCTTGCTGGTCTTTGCAATTTTAGCAAGGAATGGAACATCATATGCTGAAAAATGCTCTATAAATTCTCTTGTTCTCCATGAGAAGACTGTCTGTTAAACAGTCCATGTCTCTACCAACTGAAATATCCCATTGCCTAGTCAAACTTAGAGATGGTTCAGATGAAATAGAAATACCATTTTACCTTTTCTTTGAAGCTGAGAAAACCAAATGACATTTGTAAATCTCTGGTGAGTACTCTAAGGCACCTTGCTCACCTCAACACTTGCAGAACTGTTTGATTTCAGTCCTGACTTGAAAACAAACTAACTTGCCAGAGGTCATTGGCATTGTTCTCTAGATGAGACTGGAATAAGGAAATACCTGAGCCTTCTTTCCCACAGGTTTTGGTCCAAGCTTTAGGCAACAAAACTGAGAGCTGGTGGAGACCTTATTCCCCTCCTCTCATTTCAAGAGCAGGAGCAGCAGCAGCTTGACCTGGGCACGGATCCGTGTTGCTCAAGCACCCCACTGCCAGCATGGAAGGAGCTCAGTCTCCAGGTTGTGCTCCCAGCCCTGTTTTGAATCTGACTCTAAACTAAATGAACCCTGAGCTGGCCAAAATAGGGTCCAAAGATGCAAATTTCTAGGTGAGAACATGCCTGGTGTTAAAAGACACGTGCTCTGCTTTGCAAGACAAGGCACCAGCATGCCAGAAAGTTCCTGGAAAAGGCCATGAGGTTGAACATACAGACCTGTGTTTGGAGGTGTTTGGAAGGACAGAATATAATCAACTGAATGAATCACTGTTACTGGAAATAAACCAGTTCTCACTGATGATAACACAAAAATAATCCCCTGCATTTAATACAAACTCTGAGAACACTCAACTTTTTCACAAAAGCTCTGTGAATTCTACCTGTTACAAATTTTAACTGCTTTTACAGACCTCACAGGCAGATGATTTGATACAGGCCAGCAGTCTGCTTTACTGCCTGTTTTCTGAGCAATTACTGAGGTTTTCCAGAACCAAATTGAAGATGGTTATCTCAAATGATCTCTTAATAACCCTGACACAGCAAATCTCTCACAATGTTCTGAAAGTCATCATTTCAGAAGTGTTTGCTGCAGCTACTGCTTTTGGAATAAGTAACTAACAACTTTTGCCTCCCCCAAAGTGAGTGCAGGGTCTCCATCACAGTTCACTTCCAACAAAAAATGGAGCATTTCTTGGCACACTCTGACGTCTGCTACATAACTCATATTGACTACTTGCATTTTCTATATTCTCATCTAAATATGACATAAAAAATAATTCACAGTCAAACATTTCATTTTTACCATCCCAGCTTCTCTAGTTCTAACTGCCCATATGTCCAGTGAGACCAATCATTCTCTGCTGACAGATCCATTTTTAGAAAGGACTGAGAAAATCTTTTGTGTGCCACGTGATACAGCCACATTGAAAAACTTCTCTCTCCATAATGATCTTTCTGTCTTCAGCCAGCAAGTGCTCAGAGAAACAGATCCCTTGTTACATCACTACTTTGAACTGAGAGAGATACAGAAACAAATTAAAACTGAATCTTATTTTCAGAGGAGGTGTGGAATACTGCACAGGAGCTGACACCAGGAACTTGGGCAATCCCATGAGTCCAGCTGGGTGACCTCTCCAGGTTAGTGGAGCAGAAAAGCACACTGGCCATGATTTGCAAACTCAGTGAAAGAAAGATCAGCACTCTAAGAGTTGATATATATCTTTAGAGCTTCCTTTTTTTGCTGATAGCTACTAAAGGCAAGGCCCTGTATGTTGAACTAACTTAATCTGTATCTCTAAGGATTAGTCAATGCAGATGTGATATGTGTTGCCTATTTCCTCAGCCAAAGCTCTTCCTTTCAACCTCTAGGACTGTACTGGGGACAAAAAAACCCAAAACAAAACCAAGAACACTGTGGATCCTTCTTCTCTTTACACATATGTGGAAAAGACCTGTTCCTGCTGATAGCAAATTTCCTCCAGCACAAGTATGACAAAACCAAATCAACTTCAACCATGTAGACACTTGCCATGTGAGTGGTTAGAGGGCTCAGAGCAGAGGATCCACAGCCATCTGCTTTTCCAGCTTTGTATTCTTACTACCCAAATAGGTAATACGTTACCTGAAATATGTTAAACATTTATGAACTGTGAATTCTTCAGGGTATTTTAAGAATTTAGTGGAGTGTGTATGCAGAGGTAGGGCAGAGGACAGAGTCCAGAGAAGAATGTTTTAGTACTCCACATTTTTTCTGTTAGTCTTTAGATAAAAAGAAATGGGTCTTAACTAATATGGATACCTGATAATTTCAATCCTTTGGGGAGGTGTCTTGCCTTCATGTCTTCCAAGAAGCAAGTAATTGACTTCCAGGGATTGGTACTTTGATTTGTGCACAAATTTTGATCACACACACATATGAAAATATCTATGACAAGAAAAAGAAATAGGTAGCTGCAGATATATATTTCTATATTAAAATCCCATGCTCCCCAAAGTCTCTGTTTGCCTGCCAGGACAGCATTCAGCAGAAGCCTGATGATGGCAGAACAGAGGGAGGATGAGGCTGCCAGCTGAGTTGGGTTTTAGCAGTGTCATCAACTGCTCCTTTGCAAGCAGCACAGAGTCCTGAACTCAGTGATTGAAATGCCTGCCTCAGCTGATGGAATGCTTAAATTCTGGTTTGTTTGTTTGTTTTTTTTTGTGTTTAACCTGCAATCGAAATGACAGTATTTGTTACCCTAGAGACATTACTAGCAAGGAGAAAAGCCAGGAATGCTGCCATTGTCCTTCAAGTTCTGAAAAAAAAAATAATAAAAAAATACAACACCAACAGAACCTTATTCAGAAAGTGCTTCAGATGTAGTGAAAAAGAATATAAAAAATCCACCTTTTATACTTGAGAATGAATCTGCCTCTGTAAGACAAGCAATGTACCACAAGACCAGATGCAGCAGAAAACAAAACTAAAGGAAAAACATGATTGGACAAAACAAGATATCAACAACTATGTATGTTAGTTGCTGGTGGATGCTGAATCTTGCCATATCTCTGAATGTTTAAGAATAAGTCCATATACACACTCTGTAATTGAATGTCAAGAAAAATGAAAATATATTGTTTTATTGCTACTGTTCATTGATTTATCGAAGTGATTTATTGTCATTGGACATGAAGACCAACAAATCATTTTGCTGACACCATCAGCTGCCTTAACTAGGTTGTCAGTTCACGACATTAAAGGTAATGGATGGTGATTATTTTACTGTAATGGGTTTAATCAGTGCTTTGAATGACTTAGCAGTCATGTCATAGTATAGCCAACTCATCATTCATCAAGAAGGCATTTTGTTTACCAACATCATCTATAATTCAGTTGATTGTTGACAATCATCAACAAATACATCTCGGGCTAAGTTTTATCAGAAATGAAAATCTGCACTGCTGCAGCATACTAACTAACCCCAGAGTTTACAACCAGAGGACAAACTGAAGCTGCTTGCTCCTTTTCTTTGAGAATAAGAACTGTCAGCCCAAAGAGGTACTACCAGCCAAAGTTACATTCCCACGGGCTGCTTTTCAGTCCAGCAAAAGGATTTTCAACTTTCTGAACTACACAATGCTTGTCCTGTTGTATGGGAGCTCTCTGAGCCACCTTTGAATTCAGTGTTAAACAAAAAATTTAGGCTTACTTTAAAAAAATAGAAGTGCACTCAAGCTGCTCTGTGTTCCCAGTAGGGAAACAAGTGGTAATCATAATCTGTCTGGTTTTCTCTGCCTGTATGAGATGAACCCTTTACTTATTTTTATGATGATGAAATTAATTGTAGAGAACTCCAGATGCATAAAGTACCTGATAACTTTATGGAGAAGGTTACATTACTAGAAACATTGTGGTGGCATAGCTGTAGACAGGCCTTTAAATCATTACATATATTATATCTTTTATGGCTAAGGGACAAGATGGAAATTGCTAAAAATGTTCCATATTAAGCTGACAGGTTAACAGCTTAATTACCCACAAAACTAGCTTATTAATACAAATTGGTGGAAACTTTTTACAGCTCCAGTAGCTTTTGTACTACCTTTTCAAGCAAATCTTTCTCTGACAGTTCCAACACAGATCTCAATATTGATATTCTTCTGATCTGCTGATGCATGGACAGAGATCTACTTCAGATGTAGCAAAAAAGAGTATTAAAGTTCTGTCTTTCACACCTGATAAAGACCCTGTCTGAGTGAAACACATGTGCTGACTGTTCTGGATATATTAGTGTAAAAGGAAATAATTTCAAAGTTTTCTGAGAATCTTTTATATTTTAAAATCAGATTTGATTATTGCATATAAATATGTAAGAGACCTGCAGAAATGGAATTTAAAGGAAAGATATTTGAAAAGAATATTCAAAGTAAAAATAATACCTCTTCCCTCACTCCATACTCAACTTTTGGCCTAGAAAACTTTAAACATTGAGAAATGAATGCATTTTGCAAATAGATGGACCAAATTTGGAAGTCCAAGTAGGACACAGTAGCTTATAAAGAATAAAGCTTATCTTCAAGGTCAACAGCAAACACAAACCAGTGTTCTGGTTCTAAGAATAGAGGAGAAGGGGTTGATGGGGAAAAACAAAAACAAAGCAAAACAAAACACAAAACAACAACAACAACAAACCTCAAAACAAAACAACAGTAACAAAAAAAACCCAAACCCCAGTAGTTTTGTAGTGTTTAAAACACTATAGAAAATACTGTATTACAACCTGCTTGCTCAGGAGAAAATCTCAGACCAGATGTATAAGCACCCATACTCACTTTGCAATCAGATTCATGAAAGGATACAATGAAATAATAACAGTATTAGGAATAAGGAATGATACATATTAGTAATATCCTGGCAATATCCTAGAGTAGGATATCTACGGATTAGAGATGGTCTGCAGTAGGGAAATTACTTTTATTACAGTTAAAAGAAGATTAAATAACCTATTAGAGATTTCTTCCAACCCTAATAGTCTTTCACATGTAAAAGTGAATAGGAAGAACTGATAAAAACTGATACACAGCCTAACAAATGTAATTAAAATGGAAAGGTATTGATGCCAGTGCAAAATCAAGACTACAGAAACCATACTTATCTAGTAAGAATTATTTAACCATTTTAAAAGCAACAGATATTAATGCCAGACAGAAAGTTCAAATTAAACCTGAAAAAAGCTTTGGGAAATTCCAAATTGACAGTCATTAAACATTGAGTATTTTCACAGAAAAAGACCTTGAAAACTGAAATGCTACACTTCTTAGCATCATGGCAGTTATGTAGGATTTCATTAGCAGAAAGTCCTAATTCAGTCAGACCTTATGTTCTTACAAGTTTTACTAAATTCTGGTGCAGCTGGAATCCATCCCCTCTTGTTCTATCCCTAATGACCTGTGAGAAGATATGAGCACCAGCCTCTCTCCAATGTCCTTTCAGGCAGTTGTAGAGTGACGAGGTCTCTTCTCAGCCTCCTCTTCCTCACACTAAACAGTCCCTATTTGTGGGTTTGAAATTGATGTCCATCTAAGGTGACACATCTCAGACACCTGAGGTGGTAAAAAGCTCTGTTGTAGGAAATGTTTGAACAATACCTGGACTTGAGGCAGGAGAGGAGGCAGCAAAGCTACTGGGCTCCAATCTAGCTAACTCCAGTAGTGCTAGCACTGAAGATACAGCAGCACTAACTTCAGCCAGTGACATATTAGCAACATAACTGAAGCCCACGTTGCAGTGTCTTCATTTATCCTCACGTTTTAAGCCTCCAGAGAGCAGTGGGGGAGGTGAAATCCCTCAGCATGGGATTGATTTGAGTGCCTTGAGGAGATAATTCACACGTCAATGTTGTTAACTCTTTCATTTTTTCTTGTGAGGGAAGGGAAGGAGGATAACAAATGGCACTGGAAGCTACGTTCAAGCTTCCAGCAAACTCAACAAACCAAGAACTGTAAGCTTTATTCAGCTGAAGAAAATGGAAAAGGGAATGTTAGGAAGTCAAATTGGGAAAATCACAATATGGACAGGCAAAAGAGATTTTAAAGATCAATCTACAAAAAAAAAAAAACCCAAACCCAAAAAAACAAAACAAAATTATTTTTTTTTTTCCAAAAGAATGTAAATCAATAGTAGTGTGTCTGCCAAAGAGCTTCTAGAAGCAACAACTGGTGAAAAGGATTGTGCTTTATTAGAGAACTGAAATCAATTAGTTCAGTGTTTGTTAGGACATAACTGAGAGGTGCACAGAATTTTTTTATAGGAGAAAAGTCAGACCAGCTGCCTTAAACTGAAATGTAAGCAAGGAAGTCTTAAGATAGAAAAAGAGTAAGTATTAATAATCCATTAAGAGTCATAAAAGAAATCACACATAGAAGTACTACTCACTTAAACAGGCTTCAGTAGAGACTCATGTTTGTTTTTGGTTGCTTTTTGTTGTGTTTTTGTTTTGGTTTGGTTTTGGTTTGTTTTTTTTTTGTTGTTGTTGTTTTTTTAAAGGATAAATGGAAAATTGTGGAAAGTTTAGACCAGCAAATCTGATATTTTTTTATATCAAATGAAAACTTGATATCAAAACTGTAATAAAGAAAGAAGTAGCACACAGACAAATAAATAGAACATAGAAAAGCCAAGACACAAAGTCACTTCTCATGAGGATATTCAGGCTCTCTAAAAGAGATGATAAATGGGGATGAGGCTGTTTCAATTGATCTTCTATACTTGGATTTCCAATGAGGTTTTGACAAGCTTTCTCACCAAAGGCTCTTAAAAAAAATAAGCTGCATGTAACTACAGGGAAGGTAATTTACAGGATAAATGACTTATTAAAAGGTGGAATGTAAAACATAGGAATAGTCATTTTTCAAAACATAAGGAAGTTAAACTGTGGGGCCCCTGTGAATCCTTTTCAATGTATCTAAAGCTTAGGAAAGGAATGAATAGAGAAGTGACAAAGTTTTGTCATGCTTCAAAATTATTCAGGGTACTAAAAATGAAAACTGACTGTGACAAGTAACAGAATGATCTCACAATACTGAATGACGAAACAATCAATCAATGTCAGATGAAATTTAAAGCATAGCATTTTGGGGAAAAACAGCCTAAATATATATAGATTTATTAATGTACTCTATCTCTCAACATTCAAGAGAGATCTTGGAGTCATTACAGAGAGTTCTTTGAAAACATCAGTTCACGGCTCAGGGGCAGTGAGCAAGAAAAGCAAAATAGTAAGAATCATTAAAGGATGAAAAACAACAGCCAAAACATCATTATGCTTCTTTATAAACCCATGGTGTTCCCACAGCTTGAATACTACATGCCCTTCTAGGCACTGCACCTCTAAAAGGATAAAGCAGCAGAAGAAAACAGAGACAACCAAATGATCCAAGAAGCAATACAAAGAAATACAAAGAGAACAGATATGGACTTACTAAAAGAGTAATCAGATCCTAGTTTTTTGATCTTTATTTTCTTTTTACTAACTTGAATTGTTCCCTCTCTATTTAGACATTTCTGGCTAACTCACTTTGTGCACTGGATCTATAACGTTTAACACTGTACTTCTTTGCCACTTTCATCCACATTGTGAAGGTATTTAGGCCTCATACTTGTGAGAAGTTGCCCCTTCTTCTGCTGAGTCTGAATTTGTGTGCACTACAGGCAGCTGGATACAGTCTGAAGGAAAAAGGTCCCCTCGTAACTGAGTTTTTAATGGGTCACCTCTCAGGATTACAGAAATCTACACAGAGTTGCTCAGAACTTGGTGAGGACTCAGGATCTGAAATGTCTCCTGTTCCCATCCTATCATGGCATCATACACCACCCACCTCCTCTGTAATAAGCCTAAGCCACTTCACTATCACTTAGATTTTCACTCTCCCAATTATCAAAGACTAAATGATAAGCTGTCCAGTCTGTGTAAGATAGGATTGCCCATGAAAGAACGATAGGGATTGAAATCCCAACTGGATGCTTTAAGAGTAACTAAAATTCAGGTTTGACAAAAAGAAGGTATCAAAGTGGTACTCACCACATAGGTCTAACAAGACCCAAAGATTATCCATTACAATGTAATCCATCCTAATGTACACGGAGGGGTAAGGATTATTTAGTTGCTCCAGTCCCTCTGGAACCACACTGCACTTTAGAATATTGGTTTAGTGCCCAGTTGGAGAGAGGAGAATGATGCTATTTTTTCCTCCCCAGAGAACTTCATCCATTCAAGTTTAGTGAAGGCTCAAACAGAACGAGGACAAATTGAGCTGAAAAAAGCAAATGATACCTGTGAAACAGCTGAAGGAAGCTGCAGCCCCATTCTTCATGGAAATTGCTCTTTTTCTCATTTACCTGAATTTGGTGACAGTGACTGCACCAAGTTAGTAAGCAGCTCTGCCTGCCTTAGTAAGAATACTTTGGCAAAAAGAAACACATACTTCCTCTGGTTTTTATTGTCTGCAAAATGTCACGAGAGATTCAAATCCAAGCAATCAATGTGAAGGAGAATAGACCATAAAAGCAAGGATTATTGCCTCAGAAATAGCTCTACTTTCCCTACCTTTCAATAATGAGGCAAGAACTTTATGGAAGATACCACAGTGATCAGCATGGTGTAAAGGAGAAAGAAACACATACATGATTAGATACCAGAATAAAAAATGATTAGATTTTACACAATGTGCAAGAGAGAGCTAGAAAGAAGGGCCTCTCTTCTTTGCAAATAGCACTTTTAAGCCTACACATGCAAGAAATATAGGCTCTGTCTTTTAAAATCTGGCTTTAGTCCTTCCTTTCTGCACTGAGAAAACCAAATGCAACTACTGTAGAAAAGTGCAAAAAGTCAAATGTATTCCTGCAAAAATGCAGTGTGTAAACTGCATGCAAATTAGTTGTCATTTTCTAGGAGCACATCTCTTCCCATTAGAAAAGGAAAACTGCACTCTAAAGCATGCTGTTTATAAGCTATTAAGGTAAACCAAAAGACATGCTCTGCAAATTCTGTTTTCACCCGTTTGTTGCTGATGAAAACCAGCCAAAGACCTACTTTAAAACACACACAGAGTTAATTTATTCTTGGGTATGAAGCACTGAGAAATTCTGTGGTGTCTTTGATCATGAAGAGATATCTTGTTATGAAATATATTCCAGATGTTTAGATTCACAGGGACTGTTTTTTTGGTCAAACACTGTCATTAAAATAGGTTTTATTTGTAATGAACATTTTAAAGTATCTCTTACCAGACATTCCACTGGAAATAATTACAATGCATCAGTGTTAGTTTAGACATTTTCTTTTCACTTTTACACTATTATGCATGTCAAAATTATATTGAACTCAGCTGGATTACTAAAATGAATTTTCCATCTTACCTACTTTAGAAATTCTTAAATAGCAGGTATTTAAAACCTCAAACTTAGAGCACAAGCAAAGACTGCTTAACAGAAGAGAATCCACCCTCCAATTCCTCAAACCAAGATCAGAGTTAGTCTTCAATAATAGATGAAGCTCCAGTTGTCCTTAATGTTATTAAAACAAAAAAGAAAACTGGTATTTTCTGCCCATTTGGGTAATGCATGGAGTCCATAATCAGAGGTATTGACATAAAAAGATACAAAAAACTTCCATATTTCAGGGCAATTCTTCTCAAAACTAACATTTTTGAGAAATGAGCTTCATGGGAAGTTTTAAAGATTTTTGTCTTTTTTTTTGAAACGGAATGAAAATAGTTATTGACATCTCAACATTCACCAGTAAGAGCAACACACACTGCAAACAGCTCTGCCTGGCAATGCAAGTCCCTTCAGAGGCTCCTCGTGGTCTAACCACATTTTTAGAAGAGTTTCAGTGTTTGAACCCATTAAAATCTGCAATAGCAAGGAGTGTGAGGCTTTAATGGCTTGAAAAGTCTTGGACATCGAACGTCTGGGCCACCATTCTCCATCTGCACAAGCAAAATGACAGGAGGGGAATATTCTAAAAAGCAATACATGTGTGTGAGTAAACTCAGGCAGTATGTTAAAAAGGCACCTGACAGATAACCTCACAGGATATTAATTAGAGGCTAAATTAGAAACAAATTTGATAAATGTGCAACTCAAATGCCTAAAAAATCCCTCTCTCCTCAAATATGCTTTTTATGCTATATTTTGGGACACAAACATAATAGCACTCTCAAAATATCCTCATTGCCTTTTTTTTTTTTTTTTTTTTTTAAATGTAACATTTATTCTGTTATGTTGATTTTGTTCATCTCTGAGCTGGAATTTAACAGTAGATTAGATCACTTTAGAGCTTTTGTTACTATGGTAACACTGCACTGCTGTTATATTTCTTCACCTCCAATCTTGATTTTGAGGTGACTGGTTATATTTATTCCTGTCCTTTACAGAATCTCAGTGTGATGGAAAAACATTTGGTAGAAGAAAAATGTTAGCATAAGCTCCCACTGTAAGGTGGGCAGCCCATACTGGGTAATTTGTGCTGAAGGTTAAGTGTACTGTGGGTTAAATGCATTCACTTAACTTCTCAGATCTTTAAGTTCTAAATTAAATTAAATTACAGGTGAGTAAAGTTTGTGCTGGTCACCCTTGGATCACCTCCCTGAATAGCTTAGAAACAGTATGGCACTACAGAGGTATTCTGAGATCAGCTCCAGCCAGCTTCTCTAAGAGATAAGAGATTTATCATCCAACATAAAGATGCAGGAAATCAACCAAGCAGCATCAATCAGATCTTGCTTCATAATCTACGAAACTTTCTTCTTCATCAAAGCTGCAGCTCACACCACAGAAATCCCCTGCACATTGGGACTACAAGACCAGGAGACTGTCTCCAGACCCAGACAGCCCAACTGTCCCCTGTGCAGCTGAAGGTAGCTGTGCAGAGGGCTTACAGCATTACTGCTCTTGGGGAAGTTTCTTCTGCACCTCTTGGCTGATCCCAGTGGGCACCTTACAGGAGGACTAAGCATTCACAAAAAGAGAGGCAGTTTGAAAGCCAGGCTTGTTAAAAACACCACCTGACACTTCCCACTGAAATATTTTCTCTGTTGTTTCAACCAAGATGAAGTTTTAAGGTAAGAAGATGCTTATATAAGATGGTTTAAGAGTAGGGGGTTTAATCTGCTCAGTCTTGCTCAGCTGAAGTAGCCAACATAGACATCACCTCCTGGATAAAACTGCCCTTGGGAGGCAGGGCTTTTCCTCAGAAAACTGCTACAGAAGTGTTTTCTTATTAAACTATGACTAATATTGTGGATAGTCCCTCTAGGCATTTACAGCATGCTGATTTTTTGATAAGAAATTTCAAGGAAAAATGTTCGGGCAATTTTTAATGTAGAATTACAGGGGAAAAAAAAGCACTTTTCCCATATGGTTCTGTTTGGGACGGGTCTTTCATCATCCCGTGAAAAGCAAGTAAAATTCCAACAACTCTGGAACGTGTAAAGAATATATAGCTCACACACAGAGGTAAGAATCATTTTTTGGAAGCTGACTATCTCCAAAATAAATCCTCTCTCCCCAGTCATGCTCGAATCTCAGCTCTCAACCTCCATTCCTAGGGAAGCACCTCGTGTTGTTCCATCCCCTCCAAGCTCCCTGCTGCATCCAAACACTGAATGCAAAATCCTTTGCTGCAGACAGCAGGAAGGATTAATTACTTCTTAATTAGGGAACACAGTACATTAGCCTAATTCTACCAGTAACCACAGGGTGGCGATCATGTTCTGCGCTATCCAATTAATGCCATTTGGATCACAAGGTCACTTTGCCCAAATAAACATCCTCTCGAAGGAGATTCTTCCGATTCCTTCTAATGCTGAAGAATTGCGGAATTCATCACATCCCACCTGCACCTGATTCTCTTTATCATAAATCTAAATCCCCACTCTTAGCTTATTTCATCAGTTGGGCTCGTTTCATTTTTCTTCTCCTCTGGCAAAGAAGCCAATGAAAATTATCTCATGATGTCATGCTAGTGTTCATTCCGACCCAGCAATCCTTTTCAGGTTTGCAGGCTACCTCTCATAAAGATATCTGATTAAATTAGTACCTGGTAAACACTAAACTGCATATCAAGTAGCATAACTCACTCCAGCGGCTCGCTAAAGCTCCATTTGGTTTGTCCTTGAGGCAATGAAAGTGACTACTTAATATTTCACCATCTCTTTTGATCATTTTATAACACTTAGTTACTAGAGAACATTAGCTGTAATGTAACATCTGCTTGTAGGAAAAAAAAAAAAAGAAAAAAAAAAAAGAGTATATTCTTGTTGGTTTTTTTTAACTCCTTCCAATGAGTTTGATTGAGACATAAAGATGACAGGTATTCGAATAGAAAACAAGAGCAATTCCACAGGATCCAGTTTTTCTGCCTTAATACAAACAGAAAAATAATGAAAATAAAGAAATGATTCAGAGCACACTAACAGCCAGGGTTGCATTTAACAACTCACAGAGGGTTGAACATACTTGGGGGGCAAGAAGACAACATTCTTTGGGGATTAAGGCACGTTGGCAATTCCTTGCTAAAAAGCTTGCTCTGCCTGTACCTTGTGTGATCATTCACCTTTGTGGCTGTAAATGCTCTTAGATCAGACTGGTAAAACTCAAGCCTACTTTGTGCAGGTCCAAGTAAGCACACAAGAGAGGAGAAGAGGTGCATCAGAGTCTGCAATACTCACTCTGCCTAGATGTTCACAGGTTTTCCAATTTGGTTTTAAAATGAAAAGATATTAGCATCTAGCTAGGCAAAAGGAAGTTTACTTATAAAGTAGGCCAGGTTGATCTTGATGAAGCGAGAGAACCTGTCTGGAATAAAGATGATTATGCCCTACGGGAAAAAAAAAATAAGAATGGACAGCTTATTTAGGATGCAAATATTTTGACATTTATTCAGTATATTACTTGGCAGCAGCAGCAGAAATAGAACTTTTCCTTACTGTACCACTCAACAGAGACCTCAACTGGAAAAGCCAAAACTACAGAAATAATACTTGCTTGATGTAGTATTACCGTGCAGAAATCTCTGGCCACAGAATCAAGGTACCTTGATTTTCACAGCCCTGTATCAACACACAGGGTGGTTAAAGGTCTCACCAGAGAAGAGTATGATGGCTGTTGGTAGAGCAGAATTCAGTTCTTTTGGTGTACATATGTTATTTTGTCACAAAACCAGGCAAAAAGATTCATCCTTTCCTGGTCGTTGCTTTGAAGCATCAGATTTGCATTTCTGATCAGTGCTAACTGGCTCTTGGGGAAGATCTCTTATAGACAACATATCTCTGGCTTCTATCCAGCCATGAATTAAACATTGCAACCTTGGTGGAAATTGTCTCCCAAATTCCCCAGTGTACAAAAGCCATAGCACATAGCACTACACTCAAGCTGCAAACCTATCCTTCCATACTAATTACCATTAGTACTGACTTTAAACAAGTAAAGAGAGAGAAGGTTGCTGGCCAAGAGAAGAGAAAACCTGTCACTTTGCTACATCTCCAGGAGACTTCTGGCTCATGGGAGGGTCAAGCAAGTAGAGGCATCTAGAAGTGTGCAGCTTGTTAGATGTGGTGGCTGAGGCAGGGCTGGAAAATCTTTCCAAACACGGGAAGCAGCTGAGGAAACCTCAGGAAACGTTGGGCTGCAGAACTGAAAAACAATTGTTATAGGGCACTTCAGAAGGCAGTCATGTGTGCCTGGAGCACAAGGAGTGTGCTAGTCCTGCAAGGAAATTCAGTGAACACAAGGAACACAGACCTGCATCCGTGGGTAACTCTTCTTTATTGTTAATTAAATACAGCCTCTTCTCAGAGAGAGGTAGATACTCTTGAAGAAGAACATCTCCAGACAGAGGTTTTCATGCATTTAAATTACTCTGTTGTGCTTCTACATATAAGTAAAGAATACTTATTATGTTGCAACCAAGGTATCAGACATCCCTTTCCTGGGTGTCTGTCAGATGAGTTTCACCTTGCTGTAAGTGGGAAGAGATGGACACAAATCCTCTCAAGGTGAGGAACTTGTGACCTGGGGGACTAACACCAGGTTAGCTAACAGTGGGAGAGGAAGCCTGGACTCCTTAGAAACCTAAAGTTTCTGCCTTGTCTTGATTAGGCTGCTAGAATGGACTAATTAGTGCAGACTAGGTGGCAAGAGCTTTGTACTGAAAGCATTTTTGTAAGAGACCCACAACCAGAGGAGAACAGAGTCAGAATTTGATTCAAATGGAAACTTTGAGGCTCACTAAGAGAAAAATAATGTTTTCTATCTGCAGAGAAATGGCAAAATGATAGCATTAGTGGAGGTCCTGAAATTCCTTAATTTTTACACTGCTTAGTGTTTCAGGTACATAAATGCAGCAATTTACCAGGTGCAAGGGAAAAAAAACCCCTACAATTTTCCTAATTACTTTTGATTTTCAGAACAGGCCATTCTTTTTCACGGTAACATTTTTCTTAGTTTAAGTACAGAACAACAAAAAAGCATCATCCAGATTTCTGGTTACAGACGAGACTGGGTCCTTCTGCTGATACATTTTGGCAAGATAAATTTGTCTGCTTTCACACATTTTCTTGATTAGTTTTTTTGTATTTTACTTTAAGAAGACACTAATTCCTTTGAGGAATTAAAAGAGGATTATGTATCACTTGTAGAACCTCATCTGCTGGAAAGCAACGGTAGTCAGGATGGCTCTAAATTGGCCAAGTCAAAGACAAGATGCTGTACAGAAGTGGTGTAGAGGAAATCTACACATGCTTTTCAGTAGATAAGCAAAATTCTTTTTAACTTGCATGGACTCCATAAACATTTTGTGTATTTAATATAGTTTTGCTTTATTAATGTGCAGAAAAGAATTTGCCTTTCAATATTTTTCTGTTCCTGTTTCAGTTTTGTACTACACTCTCCCTAGTTGAGGACACTAAATTTCTACTCATGTTTTGTTCCTATTTTATGTCCTTGCAGCTGATTCAAAATAAGGATGCTGATGAAAGAATAAGATATTTTTTATAGTAGTCCTTAGCTGATAATATTTCAAGCAGCAGCTGATCATATGATTCAAAACAAACCTCAAAATCCAAAATAACCTGAATGTGACATATTTGAATTTACACTGTAATTGTTTGATGATGTTTAAACTGTAATTGTTCTGATGTGCACAAGGCTTCAATGAAGGTTCACACTCAATGGATCAGGCACCAAAATATGACCACTTAGCTTAGAAGCTTAGTTATTTAGGAATTAGGTCTACCTAACTAGTGAGAGCTACTTTAGTCTCTTCATCCCCTGAGTTTCAGAAGTGAAGAGGTTAAGGCAACTTCATGCTGCTTTGTTTCTGTCAGCTGAGTCCATGGGCTGTGAAGTCCAGCTGCAGTAAAGCACTTAGCCATAGGCAATGTGGTCGTCTTGCTTTTTACATTGCTTAGATGATCCATGAGTGATAAGATTAGCTGCAAGAAGCTAAATGCTTGACTCTACACTTGTGTGGCTATGTTCTGTACACCACAGAAGTGTTAATTATCTGTAGAGGTCTAGTAGCTTCTAAAAGCTAAAGTATCAAACACAGACATTCCATCTCTGAGATCAACTTTTGATGTTTGATAAACGTGTGCTGTTGTTCTATTAAGTTACACTCTTCAAGAGGAATATTTTGGGCCCTATCAACTAGTATATGGAGTTGCTCTGACTTAAGAAAATTTCTTTTTGTACTGAATTGTAAAACTGCAGCTCAGTAAGGTTTTAAAAGAAAACTTCAGTGCCATAATTTATGGTTAAAATCTTTACTGCCCTCCTATTAGTGCCTCCAGCTACTTACCCACCCATCTCTTGCCAGGTTTATCTCGCTCCTTTTCCCCAAGGACTATGATTTTGGTCTTCCAAGTCCATAGTTGGCAAAAAATGGGGGGAAATTAGACACTCACTAGCTTTCAGAAAGCTCTCTGTTATTCTGTTATGGACAGAATGCTAAATTTACCAGCTATCATCATCCATCACCTGGCAGGTATCCTGATATACACAGATACAAATTCAGCTCACTCTCTGCACCTTCTTATTAGCCTTCACTCATCATACATTAGGACAGGTTCTTTATACACTTTTCTTGTTTGTTTGTTTGATCTCTTGATCTGAGGAAACCAATACATGCAGTTTTCTCCTAGAGGAATATCTTTTACCGGGTGATTTAACCCACAGAGTGATTTAACTATTCATTTGTCTTCACAGCCAAAAGCAAAGAAAAACCCCAACACCACAGATACAGAGGTCACCAGAGCACTAACAAAAGGATTTTGGTTTTTTTTTCCTATATCTTCTATCATATATCAATACATTTGCCTCCTTAAGCCATATAACTTAAGATACAGACCTTTCAAAAGCAATGTCTAGGGTGTAAAAGTCTCTTGTGTACCAGATTTGTTAGGATGTTTTCAAGAATCTTCTGGTTTTATGCTGAGATGTTCAAAGTACAGATGAAAGAAACACATCCTTGTTTCTAAAGGATGCAAGATATAATGGTCGTCTGTTGAAGTCTGCCTGACATGGGTGAGTTTTAATCTGTCTGAAGTGTGCAGGAATGCAAAAACTCAAATCAAAACTGCATCTAAAGTTTGGGTTTCAGTGAAGCTGTTCACAGAGAGAGTTGGTGAATTTTTAGGATGTTTGACAAGCTTTGTCTGAAATTGATGCTGCTAATGAAACTTAGGGATCTGCATATAAACTTCAGCAGCATTCCCTCTTTCCCATCCCCTTTCCTAGGCCAGTTTCTTCATTACTAAAAACACAAGAAAATCATTCAAGAAACATATTGCTGCTTTTATATCAAGCAATTCATCTGTCTTCTGAAATATCCCCTTCAGAGGATATTTTAGCAATAGAAGGTAAGCACTGGTTTACTAAAACTCTGATGTTCTTTTGGTACAGATGCTCTAGTGAAATGAAAGAGACTTCAGTGGCTCTGGAAACTTTGAGGTTCAGTCAATTGAGTGAGTCTTGGTAGGTTATATGAAAATGGAGGTAATGACTGGTCCAGGAATCTACTTTTTTTTACATCTGCTAAAGGCACCAGACAATGTTGACTTTCCAATACAGACTAGCCCCACTGACCCTTGTTTAGATGCAAATAATAAACCATGCTCTTCATCCACTAGATACAATTATTTTTCATCCAAACCAGCTTTTAACATCTAGTTGTTAACATAACTGTTTTGCCTTCTCACAACCAAGCCTTCTGCTAGCCAAACACCTCCTTCCGAAAAGCAACAAGAAGTTTCTCAAGTGTCTTTGCTTCCTAAAGCACAACATGCCTTGGGTGTCTGAGCAACACACAGGCAAGTATAGGTGTGACTAGCAGGGGGGTTTTGTACAACCACAGGTACCAGCTGCTAACCTGGGGAAGGCTCAGTTTTGCCATGAATGTTTGAGCCATGAAGTTATCTCCATCTGATTCAGCCCCTTTTTCCTCCTCTCATGTGCCTTTAGTTTGGGTTTTTTTTGTTTGTTTTTTTTTCCTGGTTTCCTATTAATGCATTCACCTCCTATTCTGGTCTAGAAGGAGAAGAGATGAGCCCAGATGCAACCATGGAGGTGCTGTGTACTTTACAAGAAGCTAAAACATTAGTATAGACACTGACCTTGCCTTTACTTCAGATATACTGTGCAGTGATGGGAACTAATGGGCACTTCTTCGGTTCTTATTGAGGCAGAACTCTTACTGGACCAGTGGGATTTTTATCCAAATAATGAAAATATCACAGCACGTTCTTTATATTATATTTCACAAATGGGACTTTCAGACATCAGAAGACTTCAGTTATTGTAACATATGCACTTCTGGATTGAAGAGCCTGCACTATGGGGAGTAAGAGATTGACATCCAAAAAAAAAGCATGTCTAGGACAAAGAAAAGTTGCTTCATAAAAAGAAGACCTTCAAATGTGCTACATTAATATAAAAAATATACACTGGGGGCTACCATGGTGGCCGAGGTGCACATGGGGAGACGCTACAGTCCATAAAGACTGACTTTCATCTTCAGTGCCCCTTTTACAAGCAAGATAGTATTATTCTCCTGAACAGACATGAGTTACCTAGCTTGGGGAGTTACACAGCATAGAGAGCCTTCACATGGCTATTTAGCCATAAATACTGTCATTACAGAGGCACAAGCACCTGTACTTCTGCGATTAATGCATCTGCTGTGACTCACTAGAGTTGTTCAAAAGCCATAGCACAGCAATCCAGTCCTGACCCAGCTAATATCTGTCTGTGTTAGCTGATATCTGTCCTCACGTTGCAAGTGCATAATGGAAAAGAGCAAAGAGCCTGGTCATATGGCTGTGACATATATTCTGTCTTTAAATACAGTAGTAAGTGCTTACAACTAATAATGAACAAGGCACAGGCTACATTTTCAGTATTGTACACAGAACAGGCTATTTACAACTGTTTTCCTTCCCTAGCCTCAGAAACATTAACATATTCCTCTGTTTAGCAGGTTTTGGCCCTTAAAAGGCAACGAGCTCTGTTATATAGTCCATCAAAATGCAGCACAAAGCCAACTGGTGCAGCCTGCCAAAGCTACATTGGGGCAGCGAGTTATTAACGATCCGCTCAGTGGCGTAAAGAACAGCAGCTGGAGATGGCTCACTGCTGTGAACCTTCATAATGGCTCTTTCTTCTACCCTGGATCTAGGATGTGGTCTGAAGAAAAGAAAGGTCTCAATAAACTGCTACTAACTGATGGAAAAAAAAAAAAAAAGAACAAGAAAGGGATAAGAGGGAAGAAAATGTTTTGAGCACGACTACTTCGAGACAAGCCAAACTGAATATAGTCAATACCTCTGCTGAACTGCCAGGGCTTGTAGGAGCCACACAGCAAAGGCCATTAGTAGCAGTAGATTTGGAAAAAAATCATTACTTCAGTCCCATGATACAAATATTGACTTTCATCTGTTCTCTCTGTGGGCTAATCCCTCTTGTTGTTTTTGTAATCCTCATTCCCACACCTTGTAAACTTCAACCATGTTTTCTGTGTAGTAGTATGTTATGTCAAATAAAGATATTCAAAAGGCTCCTGAAGTCTGGTAAAAGGCCTTACCTTTACTCAAGGGTTTCTTAAGTTTAATTCCTCAAAGGAATAACTGCAATAACATCTCAGAAAAAGACTACATGTCAGTGACTGGCTGGTGGGCTGTGACAGGAGTGAAGTATTGCCATTCCAAGTAACTGGGGGGCACCATAAAGGAAAACACCAACATGTTTTAGTAAAAAAAAAATCTTTTTATACTTGATGAAGGATATGCTTTGCTTGCATTTTACAGTGCCTTCGAAATTTCTGTTCTAATCTCATTTTGTTGCCCACAATTTTCTGATAGTGTCAAACTTCTCCCTGCCCCGTTAAAGGAGGGAGTTTTATGCATTTTGGGATTAGCTGAGAAAAGATGGAAAAATCTTATTCACTCATATGGAAATTTAACACTTTAAACCATCTCAAGCAAGCAGCTTGGTGAGTAGGGGAATTTAGGAACGCCCAATTCCTCATGATTCTTATTCTTTTGGATTACAGGGAGTTCTTACTTTCTTGACCACAATAGATCCCTGACCTGCACTAGCAATTAGATGCATTATGACTTTTAAAGTAGAAAGTAAGGTTTAAAATCTTATTTCTGTAATAAAGATGTTAAAGTGATGAAGAGGACAGATGGGTTATCTTTTGCTCTTACCCCAAGATAGGACAGGCAGCACTCCTACAAAAGTAGTGTGCATGAGCAAGAGGCAGCAATACAATAATAATGTACCCTTTTTCATTTCCATCTCCTTTTCCAATTGAATAAAGTGATAATCATACGAAGTCTTCTTCTAATACTCAAGGTAGAATGATCATACCAACTGTTGTAAGAAAAACCTCTACTCTCTATTTGTAACAGCAACACTATGTGTATATATATATAAAACAGGCAAGTAATTAACATAGGGCTGAGCAGAAAAATACATTACATTACTTTGCACTCAGGCAAAAAAATTTACTTACAGGGCATGTTGTCTTTATTTTTGTCATTAAAGATACTTAATATCAAAAATATGTGTGGAGGTAACTGTTCTCTAAAGATACTGCTGAATTTGCAATGAATTGCAAATTTTCAATTAATTTGCACTGCTTGCTTCCTATAATTTACTGATCTGTTGTCTCAATGTCAGAGCAAATTCCTCTTGAAAGTGGAAATTTATTATACGTCAGTTTGTCTCTTTAAAACACTGAGATAAGAATCATTCTGGCCCTGTTTTCTGACACCCCGTGAAAAGCTAAACCTATTCAAGTCATAAGCATTTATTATCAGCTGATAATACACCACTAATAACTCCACTTTCATCTGTCCATAATTCACATCCACTATTCATTCAGTGTTTCCACTGTCAGTAATTCATGTATGGATTAATCAACAGTAACAGAAGCAAGGCCTGAGAGTCTAAAATGACTACACGGAATACAAGGGCAAGCTCCTGTTCCATTAACAAGATGTTTACATAGGCATTTTGAAGTTTTGTTTTCCATTTTCCCCTCTCCCATAGCCTCTTAAAAGGTAAAAAGGAAAGTACTACTCCCATTATTTCATAACAGGAGAATTTCTCTAGTGATGCCTAACATTTTGTTCTAGAGAAAGGCCAGTTACCACTGGTTTAAGCACTACTGCTCTGACAGCTCCACAGGCAATTTCTGTTGCCATAAAGAAATTCCTGTTGCAAAGATAGGACACAGAAGTGCCTTAACCTGAAGGAATGAACAGCTACGTGCACTGCCAGACAAACAGCCACAGAGCACCCATCGAGTGAACACAAAGCAGCAGCACTGCAATTCTCTCCCCTGTCCTGTTACTCAGGCTTCTGGATGCTGATGATACTGTAATTATTACCCCTGGTTATATACATAGCAATAGAAAGAGAATTTGGACCACACATCTCAACTTGAGCAGAATTGATGCATACAGTTGCTGGGTTCCATTTACTACCCTTACTTGTTATTCTACAGGTAAAATAATCATTTCAGTGGTCTCTTCAAACCAAATCTCACCTTTAAGCACTTTGCAAGCCTTAGTTAGAAAACCCACAAGTGCTGTACAAGATAACACTTATCTCCTCATCTGCTTGTTGTCCAGCAAACTACCTCTGTTTAGTTACATTCATAGTCTAAGGGGTATGATTTATACTCTTATTTATCCTATCTTTGAAGCAGCAGCTTTCAAAACTATTTGTGAAGACAATAAATGCTTCTTGGATTAAGCTCTCCTTACCAATGTTATATTTAATTAGTGCAATTATGAAACAATTATAACCAGCCATACAAGCTTACCATGCATTTAAGAGATAGTCTCAGGTTCAAATAAGTTCTCTTTCCTTTGCTCCTAACACGAAGTACAGCAGCACAACCCTGAACTGCTATTGCTGTGAAGCATTTTTCTCTGTATGAAAGCTGATGAGCAGAACCAACATGGCAACAAAGGGCAGTCCCCTGCAAGCCCAGAAACAGAGCTTCATAGGAAACATGCAGAAAAATTGTTGCTGATTCAAGTACATTTTCAGGTATTAACCACCCATGGCCTGAATTTATCAGCCGAGGAGAACACAGCAACTTCTAGACACTTTCCTGGCCAAAATGAAGATATCTGTGCTGTAGTAGCCAGCCTGACTGTTGTACTTCTTGACAACTTGAGCCTATATTTAAATTATAAAGTTATTTCACAATTCAAAGCATAGTGCCTAGAGCTACTCTCTGTGCTCTAGAAAGCTACACTGTGATTTTCATGAGGAATAATACTTGTATTGTTTACAGAGCAGGGCTAGAGACGGCTCTGCTCACTACCACCTGCAGGCATTGAAAATTAGAACAAGTACATGCTTAATCATTTACCAGGGAAATGGAACAGCTACAATAGCAACAACAACCAAAAAAAAAAAAAAAAGAAAAAAAAAGAAAAAAAGAAAAAAAGAGCTTTCACAAGATTAAAGTGATGCTATGAATAATGCAATATGTTCCAAGAGTGCCAAACATCACCTCTTTTTGACCAACCTCTCACCAAGCAGTTTCATTTGCTAGTTGAGGCCATTTTACTTGCTGGTTACTTAAAGGTAGCTGAGGAAATTTAGTACAACAAACTACAAGCGGAAGCTCAGCCTCTAGAAAATAAATGCAAATGAAAGTTAATTATTAAAGCACTGTGCTCCATTATAGCATTATTTGTAGATGCCAGTCACAGGTAAGAAAGTGGTTGGTAATTCTTTGGTGGTGGTTTAGTACAGTGGGATGATTTGGTCCAGCAGTGAAGTACCTGAGAGACAGCCAGGCTGCCTCACACACAGCTCTCCAGATCCTTTCACTCCCTGATTGGAAGTACTTACAACGAAGGCACATTTTACTTGTAACATAAGCTGCTTTACCATGGACTGAAATGATACTGCTGAAGAGCAGAACCTGCTTTAAGTTTTCTTCTGCTGGGCTTTTGGTGAAGGTAAAGTGAATCTCAGGGTAGCACCTAAAAGGACCCTGATAAGGTCTGAGTGAACCTGGTATAATAAATAAATATTTCTCACTGATTAACTTGTCTGCATCCTTATTAGTTCAGTTAATTAAAAGTAAAAAAAAAAAAAAAAAATGTGAACTAAAATTAACAGAGAATGTAAATGTTCTTATACACAATTTATATGCACCAAGTTCTGAACAAAAAGGCATCTGAGGTACCTGCTTCACCTTAAAAATGTAAATAAACTGCCAAAATGACATGAACTACATTACAAGAATTTAGAGATTCTTTGCTTTCCATTTAACCCTTATGTTAAAGAAAATATTTTTATTAGCAAATCAGCATCCTTCAGGATGTACAATTCTTGTAATTTCTCCTAGGATATAAGAGGCATCTGTAATACCTTATGTCACCAATGTAAGACACTACAGAGGGACAGGCAACTTATTTTTATTAATGATACCATTTTAGCTTTGAAAGCTGTTCTTCACATTCTTGAGTATCAACACACTGTGCCTGCCAAGCAGCAATCAACCCCCTATTGCATTTGCCAATATGCACCTCTCGTAGCTGCTACAAGAGCATTTCAGGCTCAGACAACCATCAAAATCATGGTTTCAAAGAATGTTGGATGAATTTTACCCAGTGCAATCAAGAGCTGGTAATGCACACACCCCAAAAGGTCTCTGCAAAGTCAACTAAGCTGGGAATGCTACTGGAATCAGGCAGAGAAGTGAGGGAGCTGGCCTTGGAAGCCCCGCTGGGTGGGAGATGCTGTCCCATGCACTTAGCTGCTTTGCCAGTCCCTCTTCACACGTTATGGACACTGAAAGTAAATCACCTGTCTTAAATAATTTCAGTTGCATAGTAGGAAGCTGTGATGACCAAGTTTGCCATCCTTTATTTCTGTTATACCTGCCCTGGATCTATAATCTTCTCTGCCTGTATCTGTCCCAGGATGACTACTGGGATCATCTCCATTTCAGTCAGGACCACCAGCTGTGTACTGTGAAAGAAGCTGATCTGGGTTTTAAGAACAAGTGCAAATACTTATGAACTCCAGTGATCAATGTTGCATTGATCTACAGCCCTCTTGAAAGAAAACATCAGAGAGAAATATCTAACCATGAAATTGCATCATCCACGTTTACACATCACCCCAAATTACTCCAGGTAGGCTGCCTTTTAATTTCCAAGAGTGGAATAAGATACAGTTCAGAACCCAGATGCTCATGAAAATCTGTGGATAATACTGTTCATGGCAGTATTGGCTTGGCCTCCTGGGCAGAGGTGCTCCCCAAGGTTACCAGGATTACCAGCAACACCAGTATGCTCCCACCAACAAATCCAGCTGACACAAGCAACCTTGCACTGGTGTGACAACACCTGCAATGAGAGCTTTTGCTGGCACAGCTAAGCAGACCAGGGTGAGCAGTAGGAATGTTTTCACACCTCCTTGCAAAAATACTGAAGCAGTATAACTGGAGCAGTTCTCCAGCTCCAGCTTTGCTCCTCTCAACTTCTTGTGACCAGATAAATGTTAGTGCTCCCCAAAAGAGCAGGCAGTGGGTGGCTGGCTTGTTTCCTTGCCACATGCAAACATCAGTGTTAGAGAACCTGAAAGCAAGGTCTTCCTCTCTCTTGCCCTAAACTCAAGCCTGCTTGGGAGCAGGACTCTCACACCCACTACAATCACAGGGAAATAGCAGATACAGGATCTCTAACAAACATAGATCATCACCTCTGTGGGAGCCTCCACAGCTACTATACCCTCATATTTTCCTTGCAAAAGGAGCAAAACAGAAAGGAAAAACCCAGTCAGATTTATGTACAACATGACAGGCACAAGCATACACAGAGACAATGAATATTCGGGGCTTTTTCCTGTTAAATAAAAGCCTCTGTACTTTGTTTCAAAGGGTTATCCAAATATTGGGCTACTACAAATTTTTTTTGTGACTTATATATTGTGTGTGAAATATTTCACCTTCAGCATTCTCTCAGCTACTGATATTTTACCACTGGGAAGCAGCAGCAGTTTCTGATAAGAGGTCCTCCAAGTAATGCACCTAGTTTAGAGAAATAGTGCAGCAATAATAAAAGAGAGGGGGGGAAAAAGTTCTCAGAAGATATCCAATTTTCATTGTCTTTTGGTTGGATGGTTTACTGGAAAAAAAGTTTTTGTTCACTTGGTTTTATAGCATTAAAAAAAAAAATATGCAAAAATCTCTGCATTACTGATATATGCTTTAGCTGAAAAAAAAATTTTTTTGAGACCTGTGTGAGTTTAAGGTGATAAATGGGTCAGTCTGGGTTCAGAGTTAGAATATATGCCCAGCCACTATAGTTTCAGCATGTCTGGGGAAGAAAAATAAATTATATATATATAACACAGCCAAATAAAGGCCACTAAGAGCTCTCCTTATTTCCTATGAGAAAGTAAGAGCCTACAGGGGTAGAAATGAATTAGGTAAAAATTAATAGCTTTTTTAATTCTAACTAGTAAGCATATCACCCAGAGCTAGACAAGCCACTCAAAAGAAAAAGCAAAGCAAAACAAAACAAAAACAACCAAACGACAAACTCTATGATTTTTGTTTTTTAGTAGCTGGGAATACTAACGCAGGAGCTCAAGGCAAATACATTAATCCCTGCTAGCTATACAGAAATAAAATGTTATGTTCAGCACTGCTTTCTTCAATGCCATTTTAACAAGTTGTTTTTTCCCCACCAGCTTCCTCTCGACAATAAAATTTAATTTCATTTAAATAACAAAATAATACCCTAAACAAAACCCAAGAAAGGTGGGCATTAATTAAAAAGCATTCAAGTCTTGGCTTTGAGACAGATTACATCTTTTCTAGAGTTTCAAATACAGTTGGGTTTTGTTTTCAGTGTGAAAAGGCACCTCAGCAGTGAGGTGCTCAGAGTTCAGCCACGCTGAAAACAGGAGGGCTCCTGCACAACCACAAGGCAGCTTTTCCCCATGGCAGGGCTGGAAAATCCTCTGGCATATGCACAAATACAGAAAACAATGATTTCCCAGCAGTGCAAATGGAAGTTTGAGAATAAAACAGTAAAGCCCTGTAATGTCCTGGCTTATGTACGGAAGAATCCATTTAACTGGAGCTCTGATCAACTTGATTTAACTGAGAAAGAAGAGTCCTGGAGAAAAGGGCAGCAGGGGTTAGGGAGGGAAGGTGTTTGAGTCCCTAGAAACACCAGCAATGCTGACACTGTCCTTCCCAGTACTGCAGGAGGATGAGAACATTTCCAGTATGGGCAATGATATTAATTTTCAGTGCAGAGGAAAGTAACCTCAGCACATTCATTCATTTCTCACTCATTAAAGGCAAGGAGATCCTTACAAGCAGGTCTAATCAGCTACTGATTTTCTGTTATCTGAGTTTGACTTGCAATGAAATTTCTCATGTTCTTGAGAAGATGATACAAGTAACAATGTCCCAACAGTTCTCTAAATGCAAGATGAACTTAAGAGAAACAAACTAACCAAAAAAGAGCTTCCAAAATGCTTTCCCATGCTTGCTTTCAGAAATGTAAGGTTGCAGAACTGCATTTCTCCCTTTATTTCCATGCCATTTGATTCAGGAGATTTCCACTGACATAAATCAGATTTTTTTTTTTTCAGAGGCTAGAATAAAGATCAATGCTCTTGATCTTTTTAAACTTTGCACCATCTGCATACTTATCTAGGCATACGAAGTGGAACTAAAACCCTTCCTTGTGTTGCATTTCCTTCATTCCTGTTTCAAACCAACTCTAATTTACCATAAAGAAGTTACTAGAAACACACAGAGCATGCAGCTCATCTTAGTGTGGTTTTAAGAACAAATTAATGCCTTCATAAGTACAGAAAGAAACAGACATAGATGAGACCTCTTAAGAGGAATATGAAGAGAGGTGTTCTTCAAGAAACTTATTTTAACACATTGCCCACAGATCAGGTGTAGATGAAACATCTGACATTAAACAAACAGAGGAGGGGAAAAATTCCAGTGGCTGAACACAGCTTCAAACTTAAAGAAGTGGTGCATTTGACTGATTTGTTTTTCTTTCCTGCTTTGTACAGAAATCCTGTGAGCCAATGTGAGTCTCTACTGATGATGAGCATCCCTCAGGATGAGTACAGATGACTTCAGAGCTGCTCCCCCATTTCTGCTTTCCTCACTCACCTTCCTCTGTGCTGCATTTCCCCAGCTCCCCAAGCTCTTGGAGCAATGCTTGTCACCAAAAAGTGCTTCAGTGGAAAAGTGGGAGTGCTCTCTGCTATCACTCACCTCTTTGTTGATTCTCAGCTCTTGATGTTTCCTTGATATTATCTCCCCTCAAAGCTTGTGCAGATAGCTATGGCCACACACTGCACACCAATCATGTTAAAGCAATGCATATTTCTTGCAAAATCACATCTAGTATTTATCTTGAAATGACTAGTGGGGATTTAGTTTTTAGGAGAAGAGATTCATTTAGCTGGTAAGGCTAAAGTGATTGTCACATCAGTGTGGATCAAACATAGCCCTGAAGTGAAAATATGCAAGTGCATTTATTCTGTGCATTATGTTTTCCTCTGTTGGAGAAGTCTTGTTATTTATACAACACAATTGATGAATACGTCCAACAATGCTTATAAATATTTTTAAAGACAAAGGAAGAAAGACAAATGCAAAACCTCACTGTCACTGAGTAAGCTGCCTCAGAAATTGAAACAAAATTTTCCCAGGTGTAAAGCAAACTGTAAAGAGAACCTGATGAAAAGAGCAAGAGGCAGGAGAACACTTAATCTCACCCAGATTTTTCTTACCAAACCTGGAGATCTAGTAAATGCTGAGATGATTTCAAAACCTGCCAGTGACAATATGCATAGGAGACAGCTATTGTTGATTTAGTACTTTCTGCTCCAAGTCTTCCTGATGTCCTAGATGAATCTGGCTTGCCATGTGGTAAAACCAATCTTACTCAGACGTGTTCTCTTAGAGGAGAACACAATTTGAGACAAATGTCTAAATGCTGAGACCTTAAGATTTGTAACTCTAGGCAATGCCAAGTATTAGACTACGAACTGATGTCATAGGTGCTGCAGCTGCAGAAACCAGGGTCTAACTGGTCCAGGCTGTGCCCTGAGCCTGGCAGGTATATTTGGTACATAATTCAAATTTAATTCACCTTATTTTGCATCACAGGTCATGCTTAGGTCATTTCCCTAGAATAGAAACACCAAAGTTGATGGTTGATGGAAAAACTGATGGTAAAACCAGCATTCATCATATTCATTTTTTTTCCTACTGAATTAATACCCAAAAGTTCCAGCTGGGATTAGAATCAGACTGTTACTGTCCTTGGGTGCATTATTCGGGTCTATTGCATTCTTGGCAAGATTTCCAATATACATATATATGGATATGGAAAAAAATATTTGTTCAATGAAAAAGCTGCAATGAATAGTCCTTGCTTGTTTGGAAAATTCTATATAGAAAAAGTGAAAAAATGGACTTAAAGAGTAAATGAAACAAACTTTTTTCATTATGGCCTTTTTCTTTAGAGAGTTTTGGTTTTATTATTCTTTTGTTTTATTGTTTTCAGATAATATTTTAAGTAGCAAAAGCCAGAAATCCTTAAACTAGATCTTGAGCTGAAAAGTTTATCAATATTGTTTTGTTGAGCCCATTTTCTCTGTGAAAATGGACAGGTGACAATGTCTTGGACTCCTCCCTCATCAAGAATGACATTTCTAGTTTTCACTTCCAAAGAACCTGGCACACCACAGGCTCAGTGTTGACATCTTTTGGCCTGATACACATTGCTGTAGTAATTTAATCTTTTCAGTAAAGAACCATAAAATCTTAGCCCTTTTGGTTTTTGCTTTGTTCACTCTTCATTTCTCTTTTCCTATTACTGAAAAATGTGCAGTAAACTGGAAGAGAGGAGAAAGAAATAAAATATGAAAACAAAACAACCCAAAACCACAAAAAAAATCCCTATTTTTTTTTTTCCCCAAGGAATGTCCAGCCATTATGTCATTAGCTGTAACATTTTCAGGGCAAAACCTGCCACAGTTCTCACTAACCCCACAGTGTTCTATGTGACAAAAGCTATGATGGATCCAAAAGCCACAGGGTGAGCTGTAGCTGGCTGCATCATTTGGTGCACATCATTACTGCTTCTCACATTATTAGACTTGAGCATACCCCTGTCAATCACCAGTTACAGCAGATTAGGAAGAGGTGTATCATGATCTAGGTTCCACCAGCAATTAAGCACCTCATGGCTGTTCATGCACTCACTCCTTTGCCCTCAATCCCTGCCATGGGATGGGGAGGAGAAACAAAAGAAAAAGGGTAAAAACTTGTAGGTTTAGATAAGGACAGATTGAAAAGGTAACAAGAGAAGAGAGAAAAAAAAATAAGTGACACACATTAACTTGTTCACTACCCAGAACATGATGCCCAGCCCATTCCCAAGCCACGATGCATCCTACTCCTGGTCACCTCCCACACTTACCTACTGACATCATTTGGTATTGAATATCCCCTTGGCTAGTTCAAGTCAGCTGTCCTGGCTATGCCCCCTTCCATCTTCTTGTGAGAGTTAACTCTGCCATAGCCAAACCCAGGAGAGAATGCTGAGCAACAAGCAAAACCCAATGGCCACATGTAGTGCTGGGGGAACTGTTTAAGTCACAGGGCTGATCTTTGCCACTATCAGCATTACATACACTCTCTAGAACACAGGCATGAGATTTAGATAAAGGCCAGCTGGATCATTACATTGCATCTTATTAACATTTTAGAGTGATGCCAATTGGCTGACACTTTTCTTATTGAGCCTTCCATGAGTAAAATCTGTCCCTGTTGATGTAATTTAAAGGATGTGTACAATAATCCATGCACAATCAGGGCCAGATCACAGATGCCATAAGAAGGAAGGGAGAAGCAGGGGAGGGAGGCTGTGTTTTTGCACATCTCTCCAGGACACAGTCAGAGCACCAGCCCTTGCACCACTTCTGCATGAGTTGTACTTATCAAGTGATGTCCAAGACTTGGCACAACAAGTAGCAATGGCTTTTGTGCCTGTACCATCCCCCACCAACTCCCTACTGTGTCTGGAAAGAAAACTGGGAGCAACTATTACCAAGTACACCCAGAGACTTGAGTGTATTGGGGGTGGTGGGGGCTATACCACAGTACAGGCTTTGTGAGCTGTGAAAAACAAACACACACCAGCTCAGTTAGTGAGCCACCACAGCACAAAAGCTCTGCAGGGGATATCTGACTGCAACATTCCCTTTCTTACTATATTTATCCTTCAACATTGAAGGATATGTCTGACTTTTTCCTCTGTCTCCCCAGTTTTCTTGCTTCTTCTGTTTCCAAACCAGAAGATTGTCTTCTCAAACAGCACATTCCCACTCTGCCCTCCCAAGGTATGACATCAGTGAAGCTGCTTTTGCCATCTTCCTCTGCTGTAGTAACCAGACAACCTGGTTAACAACTTGCTGTCAAAAAGTTTGCTGGGTGTGGAAAGACTGCAGTGACAGCCAGTGTGACATTTACTTCTTGTGCTTCACTGCTGCAAGGGGCACTGTGAAAAAAGGAACAAGTTCATGTAGGGACACACTGAGCTCAGAGTGGCAAGTCCTACCTGCCCAGGCAGGGGTGATCCCCTCATTATGGCAGCCCTGGCTGGGTAGATTCCAAGGCTGAGTAAACAGTTGAGGTTTGTTTGAACACCACTGTATGTTGTGACACAAACACAAAGGTGGCTCCTACATGGCAATTTTTCCCTCTCCCTAAAGATGCCTGCATACTGGATTCCTTGGGTAACAAGTAAAATCACCTCAATCTCTCTCTTATCCTCAATCTCAACCTTATCACACTCTATCACTACCTGAAAGGAAGTTATAGCAAGGTGGGTTCGAGTCTGTTCCCTCAAATGACAAGCTATAGGAGGTGAAGAAATGGCCTTGATTTGCACCTGGGGATGTGTAGAATAACAGCCTAGTTTGCCTTGAGACAGACTAGTTTAGTATGCTTCAGAAGAAAGGTTGTTTGCAACCATGAGATTGCTTGTGATGTCCCTGGTGGTGGTGATCCACTAATCTGTCAGCCAAACAACTCAAGTAGGGAGTCCTGTGAAGTTGGTCATGTTTTAAATAAATCTTGAAGGTTCTTTGCCTAATTAATGGAAAAATTACACCCTTAAGTATGGTAATGAGCCTAATGGAGTACATGGTATACATACATGGCTATGTTACTCAGCTCTCCACCCAAATCATGCTAGATGTCACCTAGGAAGTAGGGACAGATGGGATCAGGACAAAAAAAAAAAACAACCCAAAACAATCACCAGGGGAAATACCCCTCCAGTGCAGAGAGAACAGAGCTAGAACTCTGAAACCTGCTTTTTGACTTTCCAAAAGCACTCAGTTCAAGCCCTTGGGGCTCTGGCAGGTAAATGTCACACTCTTCCTTTTAACAAGACAGGGAGGTGTAGATTGAACATCAGGAAAAAAAAATCATGGAAAAGGTTGTCAAGCACTGGAACAGGCTGCACAGGGAAGTGGGTGAGTCACCATCCCTGGAGGTATTGAAAAGATGGGTAGATGTGGCACGTGTGACATGGTTTAGTGGTGGACTTGGCAGTGCTGGGTTAACAGTTGGACCCAATGACCTTAAAGGTCCTTTCTAATCTAAATGATTCTAAGGTTCAAGATCCTTACTTTAAAACTTCACATGCAACAGCAATAACCACCATGAGGTGTTCAGAAAACACACTGCATGCTTTCTTATTTGTGGCAGTCACTGCAAAAAGACAACTCATGTCTAAATATTGGACCTTGCAGCACTGCAACAGCACTGAATTATGTACTAAATCCCACATGAATAATGGAGAAAGTAGCAAAACATTTTATATTGCTTTATACAATGTTAGAAGAAAGAAGCTGTGTTCAGAAAGTACAGTTGAGGATGGCTTCCTGGAAAGGTGAGCAGGAAAACAAATCCTATTTCAGCTGGCAGTACTATATATCAGAACTGAGCAAAAGTTATATCAGGTTTTCCTAGTAAAACAGGAGGAGGATACCTAAGGGAGGCAGAGGATTAATCCTAATGTAACTGGTGGATATATTTTTGTGCATCAGCGACAGGTTCCAAACTACTCTAATCAGTAAGTTTTCACTACCCTGCTGCAATGCTGACTACCGTTAGCCAGGGTGAGATAGTTGCAGGTTTTCAGAGCAGGTTCTACCCTCATTTCTTGCACAATTTCTACTGACACCAGAAACACCACAGCCCTGAGGGTGAACTGGGATTGCTCCATGCTGAACTTGGCTACCGTAGGAATGGACAGACAGTTCTCATCTTGCACATCTTGTGCTGTTCTACTTTCTCCTAGTGATGAGATGCTGTTTAATCTCCTCTTAGGACAAACTGCAGACATGGCTAGGGCCCTTCTACACATGCTCTGTTCCAGGTAAGGGTCTTGATTACCGAGGGAAAAAAAGGAAAAAAAAAACCAAAGAAAAACCCAAACAAAACCAAACAAAACACAAATAAATATCATTAAAAAAACCCCAACAAAACCAAATCGAAACACAAACTAAACATTGACTACCCACTGTCTTTCAGTTCAAGGCTCTAAAGCAGCAAAAGCTTTGAAGGTCCAGCAGAAATCTGTGCAGTACCTGCTTCTGTATAGCACCTGCACTCTGCACTTGCAAGCAAACATCTCCATAAAACAAAGTTTACTTCAGTGTTGGAGCTGGCATGCTCATTATTCCTGATTCCAAAGAGACCAGTATCACAGCTCCTATAGATTGTACTATTTTTTTGGGGAGCAAGACTATCTTATTGTATTTATTTGTCCCTAAAGTATAGGGAAGCTGGAGTTTCCTAGAGCCAGATGGGTTTGTCAGTCCTGCTCAGCAAGAAAAAAAAAAAAAAAAAATCAGAGATGTCACTGCTGTTTAGTACAAATATGAACCATGCTTTCAATTAATGGTGACCCAGAAGTAGGTCTTCCCAGAGTGAATCAAGCTGAACTACTTATTTAGGGACTTGAGTCTGGAACAACACATTAAAGTCCAGTGGCATCAAATTCCTTCTGGTAATCATTTAAAAAGCTGTTGAAACTGTTATAAAGAATAAGCTCTTTCAGGCTTCAAGTGCAAAAGGCTTCTGCTGTAAGAAGTGGTCTATATAGTTCTAACCACTGTGGTTTTAGAGACTTTTGCTAAAGCTAAGCAAGACCAATGCCTATGTCCCTGAAAGAGAAAAAGCCTTAAGAGTGACCTCAAAAGTAAAAGCCACTATTATCCTGACTTCCCTGAGGGTGACTAATTCTGCACTTGCTCATCCAGAACTATTCCAGCACTATCAGAGATCTCCTCATTTTACAGCTATGAAATATACCTTAGCCCAGAGTTACAAAAATATTGATAGAGTCCACTGCAATTTTGCAGGGACAGCCTGAGCTGAATTGTCCTGTTAACTGAAGATGAGAGAGACATGAGGGGTAGAAACATAGACTGTCTGCTGATGTTTGCACCACTGATTTCTCATGCAATCTCATACTAATGTTTTATTTCTCCTATCAGTATTTTATTATATTTTTTGAGCGGGTACCTTTATTATTACAGAGACATTAGTCACAGAGACAGAAGTCACAGAATATATTCTGAATGGATACAAATGAGAAACATGGTGCCTTAAGTCACTCATACAATGGTGCAGGGCACCACAAAGATGCCCATAAAAGCAATCTCTTTTTTTCATTATTTGCAATAAGCTAAGTGGAGTTCTCTTTTGAATGGGAAACAGACTTAAAACGACATGCCAGTTCTTGAGGATTTTCTGTTTATCAGTAGCACAAGAAGATCAAAGGAATAGATAGCACCTTACTTGTTTCGATTTATACCTTAATTATTTTTACATTCACTTACCAAAGAAGATACCTTTTAGGGATCATTTGCTGGATGATATTTCATTAGAAGTATTAAATAATGTTTGTTGTTTGAGATAGCATCATCAGAGCCACCCTGCCTATATGAAGGTCTTGATGAAGAGTGACAATACTAGATGCAAAAAGAAGTACAAGAGGTTTTTACATGTGTAAGTTTAAGTGTGATGAGCACTGGCCTTGCTTTTCCATGTGTTTTCTCTTCTTAGGCATGCAAATTGGAGTTTCAAGTGGATGAAAGTAAACACCCAGTGATAAGCAAGTGAAAAAAAGCAGAATGTACATTTTAAATGTGAACCCATTCCATGATCAAACACCATGGGACTCAAATCATAAGCACTTACAATGAGAATGGGTCAGGAAGACAATCCAGAGTGTGTCTGTTCGCATGAGCTACTAAAAGGTTTTTTGTTTGCTTGTTTGGTTTCTGAAAACCTCATTACAGGGGAACATAAGTTGCAACTTCCCTCCTGATTATTAGAGAAGCACAAGGAGCATATCTGTTCTTTGTTCAATGATCCATGCAACCAGAGCAATACCCACAGAAGGCAAATCTAGACTGTAAGAAACTGAAATGTCCAGCACAGCAAACATTTGTAAATTAATATAGTTATGGCTAGATCAAGGTGATCTGTGAAGTCTGCTCCAAAATCCTTTCTCTTGGGAAATAGAAGAGTACATTCTAATAATGAATAAATGTTTCTATATACACTGCAGATATAATTTTAACATGCTGAGCTAGAGACACTTGAGCTATACTGAGTTTATGTAGGCTGTAGAACATGAAAAAGGTGCTTAATGCTCTTCATCATACTGCTGAAACTAGAAAAACTATGCAATTCTGCATTTCCTCATTTCTACACAGGATACATCTAAAAAGGGGACTTTCCACAATTGCTACCAAAAAAAGTTGCATTATTTCTAGAAACAAGGAACTCACGACATCAGGTGTCTCAGGCACTAAGAACAAGTGAGTGTTTTCATTTAGACTTTTTTTTCAGTATATTTTCAGCCTGGCTGGAGGCTGCTCACCTGTTTTACATATTCAGAGGAAATCGTACCCTGTAGCAGTCATCCTCCACCATTTCTGTACTTGCAAGGTACAATATGAAGATTTGAGATTCTTTAGGCCATGGGTGCCAATAGGGGTTCATGCAGAAAGATATCCAGGAAAAGTGGTAGCATGCAAACCTTGAGAGCAGAATCACAGGCAGTGCCACTCCTCAATCACAAAGGAACTGTTTTGGGGAAGGTTAAATCTCATTTGTGCAGGAGAGAGACTTCCTCGAGGGGCTTTACAAGGCTGTGAAGTACAACCCTGCAGCATCAACACTTCCTACTCTATCATAAGCTTCAATATTTTTCTGCAGACTTCTAAGAGGAAATAATATTTCAACCTACCTTCACAGAATCACAGAATGAATCACGTTAATGAATTGGACATATGTATTCCTTACAGAAATCTAATAGACCCCAGGCAAGCAGAGAAAAGAGGGAGAAGCACTGGCCTCAGTGGCATTTTTGGACACGATGCTGAAAGACTCAGGCACCACAGTAGAGGGGACTGTGACAGTCAGAAGTCTGAGACAAGAAAGGACCCCAGTATTTCTCTGCTTTGGAGGAGATGAAAAATCTAACAACAGCTTATCCATATGTTTTCAGCCAGGATGGAGGGGGAAATTGAGATACCAGCATGGAAATATTTCTGCAATGAGTTACTTTTATTGTTTTTAATCTTTGCTGCTCCCTGGCAGGTAAGAAGGATGAAGACAATACTAGCCTATTAAAACCAGTCTGTAAATTAAATAGTGAACACTGTAATCTCATCTCTTTTCCACTTTTGGAACTCCATATGGTTTTGTTCCACTGAAGATCAAAATTACTTCAGAACCTACAGCATATTCCTGCTTCCCATAAAGAAAATCTGTGCTGCTGATACTTGGAGGCATGGACTCTTCAGATACACTGATACCTGAAGAATTACACCTTTTAGTCCTTGACTCCTGCCCAGGTAACAGCACACATCAGATCTTCCCACTGCAGGATGTCCTTTCACTGTTAGTTATGAATACAGCCACAAGACAGGTCAGATGATGCTAGTACACAGTCATTTGTAGACAGCCCAATGCACAAGACAGCTCAGAATGAGTGATGGCAAGAAACAATAATCAAGACATTTGACCTGACATACTGAAGAAGACATCTGAAAGCTGAACAAAGCTCTTCTATAGATGACAGGTTGGGGTGGCAATCTGGGTTGTAGCTTCTTAGCCATAAGGCAAAGATAAGGCTCAAGATAAAAACAGGGCCAAGAAAATAGAGCTCTGACATGAGGAAGCCAAAAGAAGAGAAGGGCAGTACTCGGGAGAATTGCAAAGAAAAATCAATGGCAAAAGGAGCAAAGAAGCAGAAAGTTTAACTCTGGATAATCCTTGTCCAGTTCTGAAGGTTTTGTCACCTTCTGCCTCCTGCAAAGTGTCTGCAGCTGCACTCAGATTTTCTGCAGTCAAGACACAAACTGACCCATAAGGGATCTCCCTCCAGGCTTTCCTGGCACCATCTATCCCTAGTGACCAAGGCAGAATGTTCAGAGTCAATCTTATTTTGATGCCTTGCTCTGGACAGTGGCTGCTGAGATTTTACTGTCTGTGCTTTGTCAGTGTTTTCTTGGGCTGAGGTTGGAGCAGATCACCTGTAATACCATTACTGAATTAAAACTAATAACTACAAATAATAATGATAATTAAAATTATAATCTGGAAGCCACCTGCCTATTTAACTTCAATCTTAAAATGTTTCCATTCCTGTTGGCAATCATGGCTGCTGCCAGAGCACAGAGTGTGGGTAGGAATAACTCCATCAAGATTTTTGTGTTTTGGCTCTAATACAAGCTACAGGGAATGTTATTACTAAACAACTGTAGACAATTGTCATGGGGAAGAAGTGGTTGTGCTGCTGAAACTGCAGATGACAATACAGAGGAAGAAAGAATCAGAACTATTGCTATATTACAACTGTAACTTGGAAAAAAATGTTGTGCCTTCAACAAGTATGAATATCTCAATCTATAGCCTGGCTTCTGAGTTTTGCAATATCATTCACTGTTGGCTTTACAAATAGAAAATTATTGTTGTGGGGTAGAAACCAGACAGAACAAAACATAGAATGTATTATGAGAGTGAAAATAGCTTTGCACTTAGATATTTTCAATGGATGATAAAGAGGTGTAATGAATTGTGACTGACATGCCCATGACATTCTAAAAGCTTGCAAGTAGCTTTTAAGACCAAGGGAACATTCTTCTCTGTACATTAACATAGAAATAACTTAATTTTGTTAACTAACTCTCCATTCATGAAAACTAAAAGAAAAACCAAACAACTAGGTAAATAAGGCAGAAAAAAATTATTTATCTACAAGGTCTCACTGAAACTTTTGCACACATGTTGTATACAACACAGATTTAATTTTCTTGCAATGGGTCAAATTCATAGGAAAACCAGGGAAGTTCACACAATATATTTGTTTCCATAATGCCTCAGATTCTGGTTGAAGCTTTGAATTTTGATTATTTTTTTTTCCCCTTGCAGAGGAGTCAAAGAAAATTAAGGTGCTTAACAGGATAATGAGATAGAGTGGTAGCGAGGGAGAAGAGAGCATATGTTCATTTATTTATAACAATATTGCAAAGTGTTCAACATATTTAAATCAGTGAGGCACACATTCACCATATAATTTAATTAGCACTTATGGTAGATATTATAAATGTTTCTAATGCACACTTTCTATTACATGCAATTATAAATAGTGTGCTTATTTGTAACAGCAAACTGACCAGAAGATGGCCCCATAGTGAATGCAATGCAACTTAAAATACACTCAAGGGAATAGGCTGGTGTCAAAAAGAGCAAGCTTTAGTTTGTATCAATCTTGAAAAGTACATTAGGTGGGTGCCTCTGAAGTGGAAAAGCATTTGTCATTTTAGTGCTCCAAATTATTTTAAATTTCATTATGAAATAGATTGAACAGATCATAGATAATCACCAGTCTATTACCTTACACTTTAAGACCAGAGTAACCAAATAGTAGTGAAAAGCCAATCTTACTGCCATGTGGTGTTCAAAATGTGGTTCTCCCCAGAAAAAAAAAAAAAATCAATCCTAGGGGCTGACCCAATGACCACTGATGAAACCCATGAAAAAAGCCTCCTGATATATCCCCTGGATGTTGCTTCATGCCCTCAGTCACAACCTGCACCTTCATTTCCACCACAATTGTCTGGAAAGAGTCAAAACCCATTTTACAGCATTTCTGAAAGTGCTTCTTCCTTTCCAACTACCACCCTGGGAAGCAGACTGTACATCTGCTATCACCAGAGAAAATAAGCAAATGTTCTTTCCCAGCTGGAATGGCACATGCCACTGTTCTTCAAGCTTTGTACACGTGCAGGACAGCTTTATTTTTTTGGTATCAAAAATTGCACTGCTCAAAACCCAAAAGTGCTATGTTAATGTGCTGCTATATGGAAACAGGAGACATAATCCATGAAATGTAGCATTCCTATGCTTCAAGTAGGTGAAACTGCTGAGTACAACAACAGGTTATTTTTCAAAAAGAAGAGGGTTTTGTTTGTTTCTTTTTTAAAAGAGAAAAATTTGAGCAAAACAATTTAATTTGGAATCAATTATGGCACTCTACAACACAACTCCATAAAGACCTTTCCTAGGTTTTATAATATCACTTAAAAGTAAATTACTTTGCAGGGATATATGTGGCTTATTCCAAATATTAAAAATTAACATCACTGTATCACAGTACAGATCCAGACAGAGCAGGAGAGGGTTAATCTGGAGAAGCTTGAAAGCAACTAGAAGATCACTTCTTGCACCTGATGAAAGCCTACCCAAGGATTAATACAATTCCCTGTAATTTTTGTTTTACACATGTGTTTTGTACAGACTAAATGGATAAAAGTGTCCTTGGGAAACAATAAATTATGACAGGTAAATTAAGACAGTCAAACTTGCACTAGAGATACAGGCACAACGGCAATAGAGAGCAAAACAATTTAGAATGGGTCAAGTCAGAGCAAAGGATGGCACTTGTTTTGATTGAGGACCAATTTCTTATTGGACACTGACAGCCAATATAAGGTTCACTTTAAATTACCCTGTTACTCCTAATGATATTTGAGGATGGCTTTTTAAAGAGAGCTACTCTCAAATGACAATTATGATTTGTCCCTCTCACACACACACGTACACATCTTGACCAAGCTATATAAGATCAGAAGATTTGAACAGCTGGGAAAAAGCAAAGTATTTTAGCTAACTCTAAAGGAATTAAAAAAAAAAAAAAAGAAGATAAAAGCAAAAAAAAAAACAAAAAAAAAACATTAAAGCCTCCACAAGCTGTTCAGTCCCAAATTCTGTACACTTCCCAGGGTAGCTGTGTACCTTCATTGAAACCACTGGCTATTTGACAATTAAAGGTTTTTATTCTAGATCATTTCTCAACTTTTAAATATTGAAGCAGAGGTAATGAAGATTAATAGAATGTAAAGTTTCTACAATTAAGATATACTCTAGACAGGCAAGAACATGATGTTTATTCAAATAAGAAAGAGCAATGCATCAATAATCATGACTTAAACCATTCATTTTAATTCAATCTCAGATAATGCTAAATTTGCTGTACTCACTGCTGGGCACAAGGAATACCCTGCTGTCTAGACAAAAAAATCTCACTGAAAGAGAACTGTGATTCATCCCAGAGCTTTTGATCAACACAAGCACAGTGTAAACAAACGGTTCCTGAAATAGAAAATTCTTATCACTTGTCACAACATAATTGCCACTGTTCAGATTTCAGATGATAACTGTACCTGCCTTGAAATTTCCCAAGTGCAAATCCCACACTGCTGTATTCCACAGCTGATATTGCAGAGTTTAGTATCTGACACTGCTATTACCTAAAACACTCCATTGTCACCAGACTCTATTGCCACAGTTGCCCTTACCCTGTCACAGCAGACGAAATAAGGTGATTTTTTGCTCCATTGGTCACTACAGGAGGATGACCTCAAAGAAGCTGATAAGGAAGGACAATACCTTTGGAATGCAAGGGTTGGACCTGAGGAGTTTTGAAAGGAAAAACCAAATTGCTACTAAGGTACCTGCTCCATTCCATATGTCTGTCCTGGGTGAAAAGATGAAGAGTAGAACATAAGGAAACAATCATATTCTCTTGCAGAAGGTTACAAGCATCTTGAAGAAATCTAATGAGAAACCCAACACATGGATTTTGAGGAACAGAAATCTTTTTGCACAGTTACTGCAAGCTTCAGCAGCCAAAAGTTTTCCACAGCGGGTTGCTGCCATTCTGGATACCAGAACTGCTGGAGGACCATTTTTAGAAGTTTCACAATTTATTTGGAGTGAAAAGTCAGATTACAAATTTCCCTTGGAAATGAATTTTAGAAGCTGCAGCCTTAAATAGTTGGCAGAAACTGTTAATCTTTTAAAAATGAAGAATCATTCACAAGTCCCTATTATACTATACCATGTTTATAAGATAAGGAATATGCTACCACAAGAGAACAAAAATAATCATATGGGTAAAATCACAGAATTTCAGATTGCCAAACTGACAGAAATCAGATTGCTGTAGTTGACTTTGAATGTTTTTTCCCTCTCCCACACCCCCAGTTTAAGAGAGGAAGCCTGACTTCCATATATTTAATTGATAATACTCTAAATCATTTTCCCTGATACTAAAGAAAACTCACATATCTTCAGAAGTCTGAAATGGAGTTTTGAAGAAGAAAGATGAAGACACAGAATGAAAAGACTTTTGAAAGATGAAATTACCATTTAAAGATGTCCAAAAGTGAATGTATGTGAGTTTCTCAATTTCTTTATGAAGCAGTCAATAAGATCAGCTTAATGTTTTCTTCCTTTGATTCTTTGAAATACTGATTTTTTTTCCCCTGTGATACAAGTGTTAATTTTAGAGTTCATTTAAAATTCATAAACCTGCAAATGGTAATATTTTTGGTTTGTATGCTCATATGAAGAATAAGATTTTTCTTGAGCAGTTCAGTCTCAGAATTTATTCATAAAATGCAGCTAGAGGTTTTATTCATTCATTCACATATCAATTATTGTAGACATCACACGTGTCACTGCCACACCCACACTCATCTCTCAACTTTCTGTGGTTCTGTTTTCCTCCAAACACTAGGTGCCAACGATGGCTTTGGGCCTTTTATTAGCATTTCTTGAAATATATTTGTTCTTCAAATGAAGAGATTTGTACAGGATTTAAAGAGAGATTAGGCTTATATCCAACTAACAAGATACAGTCAATACTCAGGTCTGGAATGTGGATAAATATTCGGGGCTTGATCCCACCAGACTGTTATCTTCCACTTGATTACTACAACCTTGCACCTCCTCTGAACTATATGAACTACAACTGGTTCTCCAGCTTGCACACCCAGTTGCAAGGCAGTTGGTTTGGTCAAAGCACCTGAAATTCAGTAAATACTCTGCACTACCTTGGGCACACAGTTCCTGAACTGTGGGGTAAGGGAGTTTGAGACCCTTCACAGTCCTGGTCATCTAAGGAGCACTCTGGCAGCATCCTGACTCCAGCCAGTTCACAAGACCTTGATGCACACCCTATTCCTACAGTCCATGGTTTATTCCAGACAGAAACTAATCTCAGGACAGAAGAGCTGGGCATGCAATCTGCCCCAGTCCTCACACAAATATACCTAACATCAGGGCACAGTTACACTTGGGTGTATGTTTGAAGCCATAAGCTTACTGCCAGAAAAGATGCAGCAGCAGGCAGGAGCTTTAAAAGCCCTAGTCAGAAGAACAGATCCTGCTGAAATTGCCCTAAGGAATTTCATATAAATCTATATATATATATACATCTATATATATATACACACATAA